>CAUYLG010005384.1:0-42455 GCA_963573385.1 Cacajao melanocephalus | reverse complement strand
ATGTCTTCTTTTGAAAAGTGTCTGTTCATATCCTTTGCCCACCTTTGCTGGGGTTGTTTGTTTTCTTCTTGTAAATCTGTTTTAGTTCTTTGTAGATTCTGGATATTAGCCCTTTGTCAGATGGGTAGATTGAAAAAATTTTTTCCCATTTTGTTGATTGCTGGTTCACTCTAAGGATTGTTTCTTTTGCTGTACAGAAGCTGTGGAGTTTAATTAGGTCCCATTTGTCTATTTTGGCTTTTGTTATCAGTGCTTTTAGTGTTTTAGTCATGAAGCCGTTGCCTATGCCTACGTCTTAAATGGTTTTGCCTAGGTTTTCCCCTAGGGTTTTTATGGTGTTAGGTCTTGTGTTTAAGTCTTTAAACCATCTGGAGTTAATTTTAGTGTAAGGTGTCAGGAAGGGTTCCAGTTTCTGCTTTCTGCATATGGCTAGCCAGTTTTCCCAACACCATTTATTAAACAGGGAATCCTTTCCCCATTGCTTGTTTTTGTGAGGTTTGTCAAAGATCAGATGGTTGTAGATGTGTGGTGTTGCCTTGAAGGCCTCTGTTCTGTTCTGTGGGTCTATATCTCTGTTTTGGTAC
This sequence comes from Cacajao melanocephalus, assembly GCA_963573385.1. Taxonomy (NCBI): domain Eukaryota; kingdom Metazoa; phylum Chordata; class Mammalia; order Primates; family Pitheciidae; genus Cacajao; species Cacajao melanocephalus. Next base: position 41,871 of record CAUYLG010005384.1, on the reverse strand, counting down.
CAGTACCATGCTGTTTTGATTATTGTAGCCTTGTAATATACTTTGAAGTCAGGTAGCATGATGCCTCCAGCTTTGTTCTTTTCGCTTAGGATTGTCTTGGCTATGGGCTCTTTTTTGGTTCCATATTAAGTTTTTTCCAGTTCTGTGAAGAAGGTCAATGGTAGCTTGATGGGGATAGCATTGAATCTATAAATTACTTTGGCCAATATGGCCATTTTCATGATATTGATTCTTCCTAACCATAAGCATGGAATGTTTTTTCACCTGTTTGTGTCCACTCTTATTCCCTTTAGCAGTGGTTTGTAGTTCTCCTTGAAGAGGTCTTTACATCCTTTGTTAGTTGTATTCCTGGGTATTTTATTCTCCTTGTGGCAATTGTAAATGGGAGTTCCCTCTTGATTTGGCTCCCTGTTTTTCTAGTATCGGTGTATAGGAATGCTTATGATTTTTACATATTGATTTTCTATCCTGAGACTTTGCTGAAGTTGCTTATCATCTTAAGGAGATTTTGGGCTGAGATGATGGGGTCTTCTAAGTATACAATCATGTTGTCTGCAAATAGAGACAATTTGACTTCCTCTTTTCCTAATGGAATACCCTTTATATTTTTTTTCTTGCCTGATTGCTCTGGCTAGAACTTCCAATAATATGTTGAATAGGAATTGTGAGAGAGGGCACCCTTGTCTACTGCCAGTTTTTAAAGGGAATGCTTCCAGTTTTTGTCCATTCAGTATGATATTAGCTGTGGGTTTGTTGTAAATAGCTTTCAAAAAATCAGTAAATTCAGGAGCTGCATTTTTTAAAAGATCAACAAAATAGACTGCTAGCCAGACTAATAAAAAAGAAAAGAGAGAAAAATTGAATCTACAATAAAAATGTGATAAAGAGGATATCACCATGGATTCCACAGAAATACCAACTATCATCAGAGATTACTACAAACAACTCTATGCACATAAACCAGTAAACCAGGAAGAAATGAATAAATTCCTGGACACTTACACCATCCCAAGACTTAACCAGCAAGCAGTTGAATCCCTGAATAGACCAATAAAAGGTCTAAATTTGAGGCAGCAATTAATAGCCTACCAACCAAAAAAAGTCCAGGTCTAGATGGGTTCACAGCTGAATTCTACCACATGTACAAAGAGGAGCTGGTACCATCCCTTCTGAAACTATTTCAAACAAAACAAAAAGAGGGAATCCTCCCTAACTCATTTTATGAAACCAACATCATCGTGATACCAAAACCTGCAGAGACACAACTAAAAAAGAAAAGTTCAGGCCAATATCCATGATAAATATAGATACAGAAATCTTCAATAATATATTGGCAAACCAAATGCAACAGCACATCAAAAAGCTTATCCATCACAATCAAGTAGGCTTTATCCTGGGGATGCAAGGCGGGTTCAACATACGCAAGTCTATAAACACAGTTCACCACATAAACATAACCAAAGACAAAAACCACATGATTATCTCAATAGATGCAGAGAAGGCCTTTGACAAAATTCAACAGCCCTTTATGCTAAAAACTCTCAATAAACTAGGTATCGATTGAACATATCCCAAAATAAATAAAGCCCAAGCAATTCTAAGCAAAAAGAGCAAAGCCTGAGGCATCACAATACTGGACTTCAAACTGTACTATAAGGCTATGGTAATCAAAACAGGTACAAAACCTGACACATTGACCAACAGGAAAGAATACGGAATACAGAAATAAAGTTGCACTTATACAGCTATCTGATCTTTGACCAAATCAACAAAAATAAGCGGTAAGAAGTTGTGCATGGTGGTTCACACATGTAATCCCAACACTTTGGGAGGCTGAAGTGGGAGGATTGCTGGAGGCCAGGATTTCAAGGTTACAGGGAGCCATAATTGTGCCACTACACTCCAGCTGAGTGACAAAATAAGATCTTGTTTCAAAAAAAAAAAATTAAAATAAGATCAGCACTGGAGAAAGAACTTCCTTTTCAATAAATGGTGCTGAGATACCTGGTGAATTATATGCAGAAGAAACTAGATTCCTACCTTTCATCATATACAAAAACTAACCCACGATGAATTAAAGATTTAAGTGTAAGGAGTTATGCTGTCACAAACCAAGGATCCCTGCAGCTACTGGAAGCCAGAAGAGCCAAGCAACCTTCCCCTGGAGGTTTTGGAGGGAGCATGGCCCTGCTGATATTTGGGTACCAGACTTCTAGCCTCCAGAATTGTGAGAGAATAAATTTCCATTATTTTAAGCCACCAAGTTTGTGGCATTGTTTTTAATGGCAGCCTCAGGAAATAGGTATGTGGAAAACTATCTTTTTTAAATGACAAAAATTAGCAACATATTATGGTCAACTGAGTACAATTATTATTGTACATGCTCCATTGTTCTGTTGATGTGCAGATGATGTTTGGATGAGTGAAAGAACACTTCATTCAAAACTTGTCTTTGAAGTTACATATTATTACAAATTATTTTTTTATTCAATTCTTTTTTTATTTTCATCTTGACAAAATCACTATACTGTCATAAACAACACCTTAATATTTGTTCTATTGGCAATAACTATCAGAGTAAACTTTTAAAATGCTAAAAGTATCTTTAAAATGTTAAGATGTGAAAGACTATAAATAACAGGTAAACATATACTCAGGTTACAAAATTTGAAAACAGTTTAATAAAATATGTAAAGTAAATATAAACATTAAAATTATAATCCCCAATGTTTTGTAAAATGTTATTATTTCAAATAGTCAAAGCTTGTTTATTACAATTAAAAAATAAATATACTAATTAATGACTTTCAAAATTTAAATTAAAGTTACTTAGATATGCCTGAAATTTGCGTTTGGATTTTGAAATTGATAATTTTATTTAATAACAGATTTTTATATAATTAAATATTTTAAATTGCGGATTCATGGTGAATTGAATATGCTAATGTACAGGATCCATTTTGTGATGTTAGTCCTGCTCTGAATAAATTTGCAAACAAATTGATAAGTATATTTGAATAGAAACGTGTTTAGATTTGGACTGTTATTTGAAGTGTTTGTGAAGCATTTGGATTTTGCTGTCCAATAGAAATTCAATACACAATTAGAAAATATTTGAATTATGTCTCAAATGATCTGGCAAGTGGATTTACAGAGTTAAATAACTGCACACGTTTTTTTTTTTTTTCTGTCCCTGTTATACACTGTTTTATAACTATCTCTTTTTAAATCTGAAAGTTTTCTGTAGTTTTGTATTCCAGAATAAGTTGAAAATTATTGACAATTTATCAATTTTGGTCCTCTTAACATCTAAAGATATTTCTTACCATTGTAAAAATTTATACTGTCTCTATTCTCACCTTGGGAGGAGACAATACATTTCTATAGGAATGTACTTCAAATAATGTAAAAGAGGATCATTTTTAAATAGAGAAAATATATAAATCTACTTTATATAAAACTATAAATATGTTTAGTCCTTAACAATAATTTCTAAATAATAATTCAAGCAAACTAAATGTTTTTTTAAACAAAATTATAATCAAGCATAAGAATCTAATTGAAGACAAGTTAAATTTTATATGTCTGGGCCTTCTCAATGTACACAATTTTGCAGTGCAGCATTTTTCTAAATCTTTATCACACACACAAATGTAATATTGTTTAGAAAAAAAGAGAAAGACAAAAAGTAGAAAAAAAGTACTGCCTATTTAACTTTTCTGTAACATCAACAAGGAGTAAGGAAGGAGGCTAAAACTGTTAACCTGTGGTGACTCAGTTTATATTCTTGAAATACAGTTGGCCCTGAGACAATTCAGGCATTAAGTAAATATACAGAAAGCTGGTAGGTAGATAGATAGTAGATGACAAGACAGACAGAATAGATCCATAGATAAGAGGAAGATGAGAGCTAGCTAGATTGCTAAAAATGTAGATATAGGTGTATCTTATTAAATAAACACATTTATTAAATAAACACATTTTAAAGTAGCTGTGAATATTTTCCTGGAATGTTCTTGCATGCTATTATGTTTATTTAATAAAAAGATTGATATGCTATACATTTTAACTGACACAATTAGAGATTGCCTAGTGTGGATAATGACACTGCTTTCTTATCCTAGGAGAACATGTTTCAGTAATGGTAGAGGAAAATGGATAAGCCAATCAGCTGCAGTATATGGTTAAAATTATGAACAGGCACCTTGAGAAATAATATTGTTTATAATGAAACGAGTGCAAGTGTTTCTATTATGTTTACTGCAGCTACATATAACACCTGTCACATATTTCTTTAACTCCCATTCTTAAAGTTATGACTCCAAGAATTAATTTTGTTGAACAGTTTGTTTATGGAAGTGGTGATGTCTGCCAAATTAAACCATTTCTAAGAAGAGTGCTCATTTATCTCCCTTGGATTTCAACCAAACACATTTCAGAGATAATGACAAAATGTAACTGCAAAACTTTAACTTGACTGGCATAAGGTTTAAGTAGAAATATTCCATCTCCATCTACATTCATATCTACATCCAACCACATCCCTATCCATTAGGCAAACTGCCCATTTGCAAAGACTCTCGCCCTTAGGCTAGTGGATCTCAACTTTGCATATTGGAATCACTTGGGAAGCTTGAGAAGATACTGATATCTGTGTCCCATCCTCAGAAAGTTAGATTTAATCGGTCATGGGTATTGGTTCATGGGCACTGCAATTTTTAAAAGCTTTCCAAGTGGTCCCAATAGCCAAAGAAATTGTAGAACTGAGCATTTTAAGAAGGCTTGAAGGAAAAACCATGTTAGATTTTATAAGGGTTCCATTGGAATAATGGTGTCTAAACACTTATTACTATATTCTTTGGATATGTTTTAAAATAAGATATTTTAGATTTTATGTTTCAAAATAGGAGATTTTAGATTTTAAAAGAAGAGCTTTTCAATTATTATAAATCCAATATTTAGATAAAATATAACTTAAAACTAGTTTCTATATTATTTTGGTGCCTAGCCCATGAGGCTGTTGCTTTCAAGTTTTCTATTTCATAATACAATGACTGCAGTATCGATGTTTTGAATTTTTTTTGTAAGTTTCAGGGTACGTGTGCAGGATCTGCGAGTTTGTTACACATAGGTAAATGGGTGCCATGGTGGTTTGCTGCACGTATCAATCCATCACCTAGATATTAATCCCAGCATGTAGTGGCTATTTTTCCTGATGTTCTCTCTCCCCGCATTCCTCCACCGTCATCACCAACAGATCCCAGTGCCTGTTGCTCCCTTCCCTGTGTCCATATATTTTCACTGTTCAGCTCCCACTTATACGTGAGAACATGTTGTGTTTAGTTTTCTGTTCCTGCTTCAGTTTGCTGAGGATAATGACTTCAAGCTCCATCTATGTCCCTAAAAGAACATGACCCCATTCCTGTTTATGACTGCATAATATTCCCTGGTGTATATACACCACATTTTTTTTGTCCAGTCTATCATTGATGGGCATTTGGGTTGATTCCATATCTTTGCTATTGTTAATAGTGCTGCAATAAACATATGAATGCATGTATATTTATAATAGAATGATTTTTATCCCTTTGGGTATATACCCAGTAATGGGATTGCTGGACAAAATGGTATTCTGGTTCTAGCTCTCTGAGGAATTGCCACACTGTCCTTTACAATGGTTTTACTAATTTACAATCCCACTAACAGCGTAAAAGTGTTTCTATTTGTCCACAGCCTCGCCAGCATCTGTTACCTCCTGACCGTTTAATAATGGCCATTTAAACTTGTGTGAGATAGTATCTCACTGTGGTTTTGATTTGCATTTCTCTAATGATCAGTGATGTTGAGCTTTTTTTCATGTTTGTTGGTCACCTAAATGTCTTCTTTTGGGAAGTGTCTGTTCCTGTCTTTTGTAAAGATTGTATTTATTAATGTTGATTGAAATTCAGTGATGTGCTGGTACATATCCAACGAGCAATTCTTTGAGGACAAACAAGCTCTGACTTGAAGTATTTTCTGATTTTCATGATATATTTACTTCTCACTATGGCTATTTTCAAGCTACAGTATGAATCAACCAGCTCACAAAAACCCTGGAAATTTAACAGTCAGGTGTTGCAAATTTGGAGCTGGCTCCAGCACACCACACTGCCAGTAATGTTGCGTGTCTAACCCTATGTGCTGCACTAAACAGTCCGTTTATCCTCAAAACCACACAATGATAAAGGAACATTGCAATTAGTTCTAATTCATAAGAAAGGAATAAGAAACAGCTAAGGAGACAGGTTGCTCAAGTCAGACAGTAGCTGTCAATGTATCTTATTGAACACTTACTATGAATCAGCTTGCTGTTTCTCTTGATGTAGATTCATGATGGTGTCTCTACCCTCAAAGAACCTATATTCCACTAGTAAAAAGCAGAAAAACCAAGAAGTCAATATGCAGGATAAATTCAGTGGTTGATAGGAGCAATGAGGAAAATAGGACTGATGATATGGTAGAGAGTGACTGGTACAAGAAGCTATTTTAGGTTGGCCTGTAGAGGAGTTTTCTTGAAATAAATTGTACATGATAACTACACAAAGTAGCAAAACTCTGGGGGAGTATTCTAAGGAAAAGAAACAATTACAAATATGCTAAAAGTGGTTTAAGCAAGGGATTTCCGAAGAATAACGAAGGATGTAGAAAATACACCAGGAAAGAAAAAGGAAACAGTTGGGGAGAGTTGACAGAAGGTAGTTTGTTGTTGTTTTGTTGTCGTTGTTTTTAATTGAGATGAAGTCCTCACTCTGTTACCCAGGCTGGAGTGCATTGGTGTAATCTCGGCTCATTGCCACCTGCATCTCCCAGGTTCAAGCAATTTTCCTGCCTCAGCCCCTGGAGTAGCGGAGGTTACGAAAGAGCACCACCCCATCTGGCTAATTTTTGTATTTTTAGTAGAGACAGAGTTTCAGCATGTTGGCCAGGCTGGTCTCAAACTCCTGGTTAACTGATCTGCCTACCTCGGCCTCCCACAGTGTTCGGATTACATGTGTGAGCCACTGTGCTTGGCCCAGAAGATAGTTCTTATAGGTTCTTATAGATGTGATTTATTCTACCTATAATGGAAAGCCACTCTAAAATATTAGGCCTAAGAATGATATGATCTGAAGTATGATCCAAAAGGTAACTCAAATTTCTCTGACTAAGGGGATGTGGGGATTTGGTAGAAGGTGCTGGCTGCTGTTTAGGCATTGATAATGGTGGCTTAGACCATGTACATTAAACCATGTACATTAAACCATGTACAGTTTCCCAAGTTATGTGCAGAGGCAATGGTCCTCTCACATCTCAAGAGCAGTTTGTGGAGCTAGGTGTCACTTGTCCCAAACTGCCTATCACTGCAACTGTGAGCAGCCTTGTCGTTTCACCCCAGCATTAATATTAATAGTATCAATCTCTCTGTGAATGATGTAAAAGGAAAAGCATAGGGAAGTAGATAGCAGTGAATATGAGAAGATAAGGGTAAATTTCAGATACTATTTGAAGATAGAGCTGTCTGCATGTGCTGATCATTTCAGTGTGGGATTTAAAGAAAAAGAGAAAATAATAACTGAATCAGTCCGAGTCCACACAGGAAACAGATGGAAGGCTCAAAAGTGTGGACAAAAAGGAATAATCAAAAGGCAATTTGCAAAGCTATGGAAAACTTAAAGAGATATCAAAGGAATTATGAATTTCCCTGGGACTCTCAGTCACAGAAAGTTGTTATCATTCTAAGCACTAAAAGTGCTATGGAGCAGTTCTTTTGACTTTAATACCATTTAAGAAAATTAAAGAAACTTTCTAATGGAAACACATATAACCAAAATGCTTTTCTGTTCTCACTCTCTTCACAGTGGGAATGAGATACATTGGCACAATAACACATTGATGTCATTATTAAAAAAAATCTTATCAGCAAGAGAACATTTCTTTGTAGATACTCCACCCTGATTTGTTATGAAGTCCTGAGCACACTTCTAGAGAGAACTCTAAATATTGACTGTTCTCTTTCCCAATATAAAGTTTTGAGATTTCAACATCTTGAATTTCCTCAATCAACTTCTTCATGATTATAGCATTTGAACTTTGCTAGCTAATAACCCAAGCCAGAGGCCTTACTGAATCATAATCATTCCACCTTTGTTTGGCCTGAGTGTTTCTGATACCAGGATCTTGGGGTTCTGTTCATCTCCCTGCTCATTAATATAACTGTTTCCTTTCTGATATATCTCTCTAAAACAGAGGTTTAAGTATGAAGGATGAATCTGAAGTTACACCCTGGTTAGAGACTAGTGGATTCCTCCCTGTAATAAAGATTATCATGATGTATTTTCAGTGTAGGTAGTCCTAGTCTGTTTTGTGTGGCATACAATACCACAAACTGAGTAATTTATAATGAAAATAAATGTTTTTGTCACAATTCTGCAGGCTTGAAAGTCAAACACAAAGGTGTCAGCATCTGGTGTGGGCCTTTGTGTTGCAGAATCCCATGCCGGAAATGTGGAAGGGTGAGTGAGGGTGAGAGTGAGTGAGCAAGAGGAGGCTAAACACACTTCTGTAATAAAGCAGCTCTTGTGATAGCTAACCCACTTCTATGATAAAGACATTAATATATTCATGAGTGTAAAGTCTTTATGGCCTAATTACCTTTTAACAGACCAACCTCTCAATACTGTCACAACGGCAGTTAAATTTCAACATGCCTTTTGAAGGGGACATTCAAATCATATCACAGGGGTTAAAGAAGGAATACTCAAGTTGATACATGCTTCCCACTTTTTAGTTCTTCATTGAAGAAATTTTCATTGAGCTAACTTTTATGGAACTAAATTAAGATGTGAGCACACCAATTTAGCAAATCAAATATACCAAATATAAACTAGTAATAGAAAATTCTTTGGGTGTTTTCTTGTTTACTGATATTATTCAAGAATATAAATACATCAATATAGACAGGTTGATATAATACCCAATAGGTATGCATTACTAATTAAGAAGAATATACATTATAAAAGCCATTAATAAAATTCCAGATGTTAGAATCACAGATTTTTAAAAGTAAGCACTGAATTATCTAGACTGATTTTACAGATGAGAGAAAAAGAGAAGTCATCGATTTAGCATTATCATCGTCTTCATAATGGAAATGGTAACTATCAAATTTGAATGAGTATGCCATATATAAAGCTCCCCACTTTCATGATTCTGTCAAAAACCCCAAAATCTTACTTTTCCTTGAGTACTGAGTTGTTGACTGTGGAGTCAAGATTTATGGTTGTATCATTGTCATGTGTGTTATATAGATGGTCCTGATAAGTGTAAGATATTAACATTGTCATACCTGAGATTGACATATGTATATGATAGCCTTAAGCTTTTGCTGTAAATGTATATTCAAAATGAATACTTGATAGGCTAATTATAAAATAAAATCATAGTATTCACTTTTACTTTTACAACGGTAATTTTTAAATTGCTGGGTTAATCAATCTGATTTATCCTTCTTAGGCTCTTTTATGTTAATGCTAATTGTATTCATCTGTTAAATCTGTTTTTCTTAGTTGTCTGACAAACATATAACCACAGCAGACAAAAATGTTGAACAGTTAAATTGGTTAGAAAATTAAAACACTGATTTCAATGCCGATTATTAATTGTTTGTAAAGGTAAACCCACTGCAAAAAACCTTAGGGCACATGCCAATTAACTATTTTTAAACCATAAAAATATAAATAGGTGAAGCATAAGAATTTTAATTACTAACGGATCTCTTGGCCTGAAAAGTTAGGTTTTATAATATGCCCTGAAGGTCTAAAATAAACGTCTCTGTAGTGTAAGCAGACAGGTAATCAACAGCACTTATTGATTTATCCTTCTGAGTAGAAGCAGAAGCCATGAACCTGGTAAGCTTCTGATATCCCAAAATACGATTTTGGATTCTTGTAAATCTTAGTGGACTGGACATCTGAGAGTCATATAGGAGCAATGCTGCATATCATTGAGAATTGTGGCAAATTCCTTTACAGAGAGGAACAGTTTTTCTTCCTAATGAATCCTAATATGCTTTGGCCTGCCTGGATGACAACTAGCACCATTAAAAATGTGTATCTCCACAATTTGTTTTAGTAATTTATTTAGTCATTATTTGCAAAAGCAGACTACTTGATCACAATTGCTAAAATTGAAGTTTTTAGTCTAAACATGTGGGTCTAATTTTTAAAATGTTTATGGACTATTCTAGCCAGGGAGATTTCAGATGATGTTTGAGTTAGATTTCCTTTGATAGGAACAAAAGATCCTAAATCTAACTTAAGCAAAACTCAGTTTAAGAGGAAAGAAAGAATGGACATGGAATTGGAACGATAACATTCACCAATTTTTATTTAAAGATGAAAAACTAAGCCACTGTTAGGAAAAAGAATAAGGTCAGCTCATCAATCTTAGTAGCAGCAGCACTCAAAGTTTCTTACTCAAGGCATTTACATCATAATTAACCAGAGTTAGTTTTCTGTGACATTCTTTCCTGTGTAATTCTGTGTATGATTGTAATACCAAGGAATAGAGTGTGACTAGCATGACTTGTGCATGTGCTAGACTTTCGGTTGGGTCATAGCATTGGAGCAGGTCCGGAAATGCTCTTTCAACAAGAACTATATGCAGCGGCAAATTTTCAACGGCAGACTTGTCTAAGTAGAGTCAAAGAGAAGTGCTACTATTAAAGAATAATAATAAAAAAAGATTTAGATATTCCCCAAATAAATTGTTTATTTTCAAATATTATTTTCTTTCCACAAAAAAACTAGATTGACCGATAACTTTTCTCTCAGAGAAAAAAATGTAATATATGACTTATATTGCAATCAAGCTGTCCTTTTCCAATGCTACCTGCCCCATTTGGTTGAAAACATAATGAATAGGCCACACATAAAATCTCATAGTTTGGTATAGGAGTTTGCAACAAAGATTTTTTTTAAACTGACTAAAGTGTTATTCATCATAAAAACTGACTAAAATTGTATTCATAATAATATCTAAGAATCATAGTGTTTGTAAAAAATTCTGTTTCATTATTTTATTTGAAAACTCAGTCTTACTGGGAAGAAGATTCTGGAAATAAACCCATAAAACCATGACCCCAACCTTCTATCTGTTGGCTTCTTATCTGGAATAGGACAATAGCATCCTTAATATTAAAACTGGAGAGGACATTGAGGCAGAGGGCTCTACCTGGATCCACTGAAGCACTGGACTTACTGGTGCTACGTAAAGAACAATAACTGGATACCTTAATGACGAATGTGTCAGCACTGAGATGCTTAGGATAATCTGTACCTGCCTGCCTACATAGATTCTGGAGGAGGCCTTTTTGGTCTTTCTGGATCTGGAGAGGAGCTGCCAAAATGAGCTGAGTGATTTCAGGTTTGGAGGCTGAAAGAGGTCTGACAAAGGCTCTTGGTGAAATACTGTCACAGGTTACTTGTGTTGGGTTTTGCTTTTCTGGCCAGAAACCTCTGTGGCTGGTGACCCCTTTGCCCAAGTTTTGCTTAGCCTCCTGGGCTCAACCTGCCCACTTGGCTTGGCAAGTTGTGCTCCGCTCACAAAACCGGCCTGAATCTCATGCCTACCAAGGGCAAGCCAGGTATGGAGCAGTGAGGGGTGTGTGAGAGAGTAAGCGTGGAGTCTGGCCACTGCACACAGGCAGGCACACTGGTTGCTGCAGTGGGGAGGGCAGCTCCAGCTTCTGACACAGGTGCTGGCTCACTGCGAAGCTGTGGGTGGATCAGGGGCACCACAGGCCATTTCCATGGCTGGCACCAGGGAATGTGGTGGTGCCCAAAAACCTAGAGACTCTAGGAACTACAGGGCTCCAAAGAAGGAGTCACAGCACTGGCTCAGTGAGCTCCAACGTCTGGGCTCCCCAAAGGGGTGCAGCTCTCTTTTCCTTCTCTTTGCCTGCAACATGGCAGGCAAGCGGCATGTTTCAGCCCTGTTTGTGTTACAGCTCTTTCAGCCCCAATATTCAGCAGGTCCCACGTTCTTGTCCTGACCCAGAAAGAATGAGGTAGGTGGACAAGTGGAGGGTGAGCAAGGTGAAGAGGAGATTTGTTGAGTGACTGAATAGCTCAGAGGAGACCCTGGAGTGGGTGGCTCCTCTCCACAGACAGGCCTTCCCATCGAGTGTTCACCTGTCAGCAGAGAGGATGCCAATGGGTGGATAGCTTCTCTCTGCAGGCATATCATTCCATCATCGCCCTGAGTCTGGCTGAGTCTGGGGTTTGTATGGACCTCAGAGGGGAGAAAACACATGCTGACTGGCTCATAGGTGGCCATGGATGGGCTCAGGACAAAGCACCATCAGTTTCCCCTCCAGTCTGTGGGACTGGCAACTGGCCTCCAGGCTTCAGGCCTTCCCCAGCCTGAAGGTGCGGCTTCACTGGGGACCCTCCTTTTTCTGCCCTAAAGCCTGTCTGCCTCCTACCATTTTCTATGGTGCTCAGATTTTTTGTGCTGAGGGTCGCCTGCAGGCCAGGTCAGCACCAAGCTGCCCTCAGCCTCTCCTTGGACTCCTTACCATGCTTGTAGGTGCCCAAAGTCTGGAAGGGGCTGAGGCACCAGGCAGCTGGTGTATCAGCACTGTTCTGAGCACGTGCACACCTGGCTGGACTTCAAAGTACTCAGGATTGAAGTGAGTGCCAGGAGCAGGGAGAGGCCAGGTAGTGGGAGCAGACATCTCTGAATCTACGGGGGCAGGGAAGGCCTTCCCAGGCCATCAAGGGTGCAGAGATGCCTAGTTCCACAGTTGTGGCTTGGGCGGCTGCAGCTGCACCCAAGAGGGTAGGGCTCCTACCACTTCCTGGCACCCAAGAACACAGGAAGACCTGCGTCTGCAGCAGCAATTTGGGCGGCTGTGGTTGTGCCCAGGATGCTCAGAAAGGGAAGGATTCTTACTTGTCCCCAGCTCCTGCTGGCAACATGCAGCAAGTAGCCCCAGCCACAGCTCCGTGCTGCAGCTAGTGTCTTGGCAGCAGCTGCTCCAGATGGCCCACTGCTGCCATCAATACTGCTGGGAGCAAAGAGGATTTATCTCTGGCCTTAGCAGGGAGTTGGCAGTTAAGAAATTATCTCCTGTCTGGTCACAGGCATAGAAAGAGCTGTGCTTTCTTGTAACTCTCCTTTTGTCCATTTGTCCCAGTAAGTTAATCTGAAGGTATAAAAAGAAAAATAATTGTGATATTCTTAAGAGCACAAGAAACCACAGGAAGAAATAACAAAGAACCCAGAGGTAATGTTGCTCATATTAAAATAGTCATTGGAGTAGGCAGACAATAATCTTAACAAAATGATAATATGAGCCCTAGAGGAGCGCCAGTTAAGTTATTAAAATCATGATATTACCACTGCAAAAACTAATTGAAACATTTGGAAGACTGAGACATCACTATTCGGCACCAAGTTAGTGGATTGAAAGATCTTTTGAAATCGATAGCTCAGACACCACAGGTGGGGAAAAAACAGATGACATGTAGTGGAAGCAGTAAGATATTTTTTAGGATAAGTTGTTGAAGATATAATATAAAATAGTATGTTTTTTAGAAAAATAAAAATAATAGATTATATAGAAGAAATAATTAATTGAATCAAGGGAAGCAAAACATCTGATCCATGGAAATGTTTGCTTCTCATGAAGTCCCAGGCAAGATTAACTAAAAATGCCTTTATCATTCTTGCAAAATCTTGAATTCTGAGGACAAATAATCCACAGTTTTCGTTATAGAATAAAAAGAAACATACTAGCAATGGCTTCTCATTAGTAACAATACACAGTACAAGGTCATGAGACCTGAAGTAAAGTGCTTAATTCAGGAATAATATACATCAAAGATACAATTCTTTTTTTTTTCAAGAATACACTATATTGTTAACTATAGTCACCATATTGTCCAACAGATCTCTTTAAGGTATTCCTCCTGTGAAACTGATATTTTGTGTCCTTTGGCCGACACCTTTCCAATCATCCTGGAGCCACTTCTGCCCCTGGTAATCACCATTCTACTTTCTACTTCTATGAGATCAATAGTTTAAGACTGCACATATGACAGAAATCATGCAGCATTTTTCTATATGTGACTGCTTTATTTCATTTGACATAATGCCTTCAAGTTTTATCCATGTTGTTTCAAATGACAGAATTTACATCACTTTTATGGATAAATAGATTTCACTGTGTATAGACACTACATTTTAAAAGATTCATTAATTCACTGATGAACAGAGAAGTTGATATCATTATCTTGGCTATTGTGAGTAATACTGAAATAGGCATAAAAGTGCAAATATCTGTGTAATATAATAATTTCAGTTCCTTTGGATATATACCAGCAGTAGGACTGATGGATAATAAGGTAGCTTGATTTTTAATTTTTAAAGAATCCTCCATATTGTTTTTCATAATAGCTGTATTCATCTACATTCCCACCAAGACTGTGCTAGGATTCCCTTTACTCTACATTCTTGCCAACACTTACTATCTTTGGTCATATACAATAGCCATTCTAAGAGGTGTGATGTACCTTATTATAGTTTTAATTTGCATTTTTTTCTGATGGTTATTAGTAATGAGCATTTTTTATATACCTGTTAGCTATTTGTATATCTTGTGAGAAACATCTATCCAGATCATTTGTCCATTTTATAATTGGGTTATTTGTTTTATTGCTATTGAGTTGTTTGAGTTCTTTATATATTCTGTATATTAGTTCCTTAAAAAATTTGTAGGGATTAATATACATGGAATAAAATATCTTCCTCTATTTTGGAAGTAGTTTCTTCACTGTGTGCATTATTTCCTTTGTTATACAGAAGCTCTTTACTTTCGTGTAATCCCATTTGTCTATTTCTTAGTTTTGTTGCATGTGCTTTTGGAAACATATTAAAAATAACATGGCCCAGAGCAATGATATGAAATTTTCCCCCATCTTTTATTTTTTCCTATTCTTTTTTTAAACAGAGATGGGGTCTCACTATGTCGCCCAGGTGGGTCTTGAACACTTGCCCTCAAGCAGTTCTCCCACTTTAGCCTCCCAAAGTGCTAGGATTACAGGCAGGAGACACCATACCAAGCCTCTCCCTGTGTCTTCTTATTATGCTTTCATAGTTCAGATGTTACATTCATGCCTTCAATTCAGTTTGAGTTGATTTTTGTATGTGACGTAATATGTGCTCAATTTCATTCCTCCACATGTGGATTGTATGTCCAGTTTTATTTTTTTTATGCACAATTTATTGAAAAAGACTCTTCTTTCCTGATTGCATGTTCTCGGCAAATCTGTGAAAAATAAGTTGGCTCTCAATGTATGGCGTCATTTTTGGGCTCTCTAATCTTTCTCATTGGTCTATGTTTCTGATTTTATGTCAGTATTATGCTGTTTTGCTTATGACAGCTTTGTAGTATATTCTGAAGTCATGTAGTGTACTCTCTCCTGCTTTATTCTTTTTGTTCAGGATTACTTTGGTTATTCAGGGTCCTTTGTTTTATATGAATTTGAGTATATTTTTTTGATTTCTGTGAAGAAAGTCAGTGGCATTTGATAAAGACTACACTGAATCTTTGACCAATATGGACATTTACACACTAATAATTTTTTCAACAATGAACCTGAGATATTTTTCAATTTATTTTTGTTGCCTTCAATTTATTTCATTAATGTCTTACAGTATTCAATGTAGAGATATTTCATGCCCTTGGTTAAATTTATTTCTGAGTATTTGGTTTTCTTATAGCTATTGTAATGTACTTTTAAAATATTTCTTTTACAGAAAGTTTTTTCAAAGTGTATGAAACACTACTGATTTTCATATATTGATTTTATATCTTGCAACTTTACTGAATGTATTAGGTCTAACAAGTTTTTTTGTGGAGTCTTTAGGTTTTTCTATATATCAAATAATGTCATCTTTAAACAGAGGTGATTTTATTACCTCCTTTTCAATTAAGACACCTTTTACTTCTTTTTATAGGCTCAGAATTAAGGAGGTGCAGGATGCGGGTAGCCTTGGAAGAAGCAACAACATTCAATTGGTTACAAAAGCATTACGCAGAAAAAACCAATTGAGAAAGAGCAGGCAAACCGAAATAGTTCTCACTCTGGTCAGGGGCTTCACCTGGAACTGGCTGACTGTTTTTCAGGCTTTAGGCTGTCTTTTGGCTTGAAGGTCGGGTTTCACTGGAGACCCACACTTAATGCCTAGGAATTTGTTTACCTCTGCGGCTGTCAATGTGCTGTTGAACTGAATTTGGTTTGCTTGTATTTTGTTAAGGCTTTTGCATATATATTCATTAATAATATTCGCCTATAGTTTTTTTTTTTTTTATAGTGTCCTTGTGTGGCTTTGGTATCAGGGGTATGCTCACCTTATAAAATCAGACTAAATTTTTTGAAGAGTTTAAGAAGAATTGGTAAAAGTTGTTCTTTAGTTGTTTGACAGAATTAAGTAACAAAACTTTAGACTCAGGCTTTCCTTTGATGGTAAACTTTTAATTGATGATTCAGTCTCCTTACTTGTTTATGGTGTGCTCAGGTTTTCTATTTCTTCATAATTTAATCTTTATGTAAAATTCTTTTATATGTCAAGAAATTCGTCCATTTGTTTTACGTTATCCAATATGTTTTTGTATAATTGTTGATAATAGTATTATATTACCCTATGTATTTCTGTTGCATTAGTATAATGCTATCTTTTTCATTTCTGATTTTTTAAATTTGAGTCTTCTTTTATTTAGTCTAGCTAAGGGTCTATCAATTTTATCTTTTGAAAAACTAACTCAGTTTTTTGCTCACCTTTTCTGTTGTTTTTCTGGCCTCTATTTTATTTGTTTCTGCTCTGTATTTTTTTTGTTGTTGTTATCTTCCATTAACTAACTTTAGGCTTATTTTATTTTTGTTCTTCTAATTCCACGAAGTATAACATTACACTGCTTATTTGAGATCTTTTTCTTCCCTTCTCTGTTTTTATTGAAGTAGGCATTTATTGCTATAAACTTCTTTCTCATAACAGCTTTGCTGTAATGCATGGACTTTGGTATGTCGTGATTCTACTTTCATTTGTGTTAATAACTGTATTAGTCAGCGTTCTCTAGAGAAACAGAACTAATAGGATATATATATATTAGTAAAGGATATATGTATATAGCATAGGATATTATATATTCTATTAGTATTTAATTAATATATATTATTAAGTATTAACTTACACAATCACAATGTCCCACAATAGGCTGTCTGCAACCTTGAGGAGCCAGGAGAGCCAGTCCAAGTCTCACAACTGAAGAACATGGAGTCTGATGTTCAAGGACAGGAAGCATCCAGCATGGGGGAGATGTCATGGTCTTGCCTTTTCACATTTTCTCTGACTGGTTCATATTCACTGGCAGCTGATTAGATGGTGCCCACCAGATTAAGGGGAGGCCTGCCTTCCCCAGCCCACTGACTCAAATATTAATCTTCTTTGGCAACATCCTCACAGATACACCTAGGATCAGTATTTTGCCTCCCTTAATCCAACTAAATTGATACTCAGTACTAATCATCACAATAATTATTTATTTGATTTTCCTTTTCATTACCGATCATTGACGCATTGATTTTTTTAGGATAATGTTGTTTAATTTCTATATGCTCATACACTTTTTGAAGTTTCAGCTATTGTTGATTTCTAATTTTATACCCTTATGGTCAGAAAGGATGCTTGATAAAATTTCAATATTCTTAAATTTGTCGTAAGACTTCTTTTGTGGACTAATATATCATCTATCCTGGAAAATGTTTCATATGCTCTTAAGAATAATGTTTATCTACTACCAAAATCTGTAATTTTTAGATGGAATGTTTTTAGATGGAATGTTCAGTATATGTCTAACAGATACATTTGGTTTAGAGTGTACTTTAAATCTGATGTTTTCTTATTGATTTCTCTTTGTATGATCTATCCATTGCTGAAAGTGGGGTTTTAAATTTCTCTACCATTTTTTCTATTGCACTTATCTCTCAGATCATTAAATATTTGCTTTAAATATTTAGGTGTTCCAATGTTGGGTGCACATATATTTACAATTGTCATATCCTCTTGCTGAATTGACTACTTTATCAATATATAAAAACCTATTCAGGGAAGGTACTCTCCTGCACTGCTCATGTCTGTCTGACTACCTACCATAACAGCATAAGGCAGATTGACTAAAGGAAAAAAATAATACATACAAATTCATTTAGCATGTATACATAGGAGCCTTCAGAATGATGACCTAATTTTCCAGTGAGTTATAGAAACCTGTAGAGTGGTTTGAGGTTACAAAAAGACTGGGGGCTTAGATTCTTGTAAACAGGTTATGGAAGAGGGTAGAAGAGGAATTCTATCAAGAGACAATTATGTCTAGGGTCAATGATTGGGTTAAGGAATAAAGAACAACTTGTAAATAGTTTTCTTTAGAATTGAAATCCTCCTTGTCATTATTCTCACAAAAAGTTATGCTCATTTGTGGTCACATCTTGGTCTCCTTTTCTGCAATAGATAATGAGATAACAGGGAGAGGAAGAAAAACAAAATTGTTCTTCCTGGTGAATCTGGATCTTAGGCAGATAAAGGAACTTTAGCTTCTTGAGGAGATATGGTGAAGGGGGATGGTCAGAGCGACCTTGAAGCCTCTTCGTTCAGTATGTCAAAATACCATATTTTGGGGCATTAGTTTCTGAGTCCCAACAGTTTCCTTCGCTGTTGCTGTATTACCTTGTGTTTAAGTGATTTTTCAATAATAGTATGTTACGAATCCTTGCTTTTATGTTTTGTGTATGTACTATAGATTTTGTGATTACCACGAGGCTTACAAAAACATTATACTGTTTTAAGAGGTGATTTTAAGCTGATAACTGAGCTTTGATTAAAAAAAGTAAAAACTTTACAATTTTACTCCAACCTTCCACACATTCTGAATTTTTTATATTTCGATTTATGTCTTTTTATATTGCATATATCTTAACAAATTATTGTGGCCACTATTATTTTTAATAGTGTATATTTTAACCTGTATGCTAAATACATAAGTGATTTATATACCACAATTACAATATTAGAGTATTCTGAATTTGAATGTGTACTAACATTTACTAGTAAGTTTTATACTCTTATATATTTTTATTTTAATTATTAGCATTCTTTTCTTTTAGCTTGAAGAACTTCATTTAGTATTTCTTGCAAAGCAGGTATGATGACGATGGATTCTTTAGCTTTTGTTGGTCTGGGAAAGTTATTATCTCTCCTTCATTTCTCATAAACAATTTTCCATGATACAGTATTCTTGGTTAGCATTTTTTTTTTCCTTTAGCCCTTTGAATATATCATCCCAATCTCTCCTGGTGGTTTTTGATAAAAAGTTTGGTGCTAGCTATATCAAAACTCTTTTACATATGATTTGTTTCTTTTCTCTTGCTGAGTTTAGTATCCTTTTGTTGTCTTTCATTTTTAACAACTTTACTATAATTGTCTTGGGGTAGACTGTTGGATTAAATATGATTGATGTGTTAGTTCATTATCTCATTGTTATAAAGAACTACTGGACACTGGGTAATCTATAAAGGAAGGAGGCTTAGTTAATTCTCAGTTCCACAGGCTGAACAGGAAGCATGGCTGGGAAAGCTTCAGAAAACTTACAATCAAGGAGGAATGCAAAGAGAAAGGAATTGCATCTTACATGATCAGAGCAGGAGGAAGAGAGAGAAGAGGGAGGTGCTATAAACTTTTAAACAACCAGATCTCATCAGAACTCACTCAAGATTATAAGAACAGCAAAGGGAATTCTGCCTCCATGATCCAATCACGTCCCACCAGGCCCCTCCTCCAATATTGGGGATTACAATTTGACATGCGGTTTGGGTGGGGACATAAATCCAAACCCTATCATTCTGCCCTGGACCCCAAAATATCATCTTTTTCTCATGTTGTAAAATACAATCATCTCTTCTCATCAGTCCCCCAGTCTTAACTCATTTCAGCATTAACTCAAGTCCACAATCTAAAGTCTCATTTGAGAAAAGGCAGGTCCCTTTTACCTATGAGTCTATAAATGCAAAAAAAATTTAGCTATTTCCAAGATACAGTGGGGGTAGAGGCATTGGCTAAATATACCCAATCCAAAGTGAGAAATTGGCCAAAACAAAGAGACAAAAGGCCCTATGCAAATCTGAAACCCAGCAAGGCAGTCATTAAATTTTAAAGCTCCAAAATAATCTCCTTTGACTCCATGTGTCACATCCAGGCAACACTGATGCAAGGAGTGGATTTCATGGCCCTGGGCGGCTCTGCCTCTGTGGCTCAGCAGGTTACAGACCCTGTGGCTACTTTCAGGGCTGTCAGGCTGGTGTTAAGTGCCTGCAGCTTTTCCAGGTGCATAGCGCAAGCTGTTGTGGATATACCATTCTGGATAGTGGCACTCTTCTCTCAGCTAAACTAGGAAGTGCTCCAGTGGGGGTTCCAACCCCACATTTCCCTTCCACATTGACCTCATAAAGTTTCTCCATGAGACCTCTGCACCTGTGGTAGACTTCTGCCTAAAACAGACTTCCAAATGTTTTCCTACATTGTCTGAAATCTAGGTGGAGGCTTCCAAATGTCAGCTCTCACACTCTGCACACCCACAGGCTTAACACCATGAGGAAGCCACCAAGGCTTACAGCTTGCACCTTCTGAAGCAACAAGCCAAGCTGTACATGGGCACATTTAGTTATGGCTGGACCTCAAGTGGCGAAAATGAAGATTGCCATGTCCAGAGGCTGCACAAAGAAGTGGGGCCCTGGGCCTGGGCCATGATATCATTCTTTCCTTTTAAGCCTCCAGGCCTGTCATGGGAGAGGCTGCCACAAAACCTCTGTAATAGCTTTGTGGCATTTTCTCTGTTATCTTGGCAGTCAACATTTGGCTCCTCTTTACTGATGCAAATTTCTGCCATTGGCTTGAATTCCTTCCCAGAAAATAGGTTTTCTTTTTTTTTTTTCTTTTTTACCACATGGCCAGGCTGCAAATTTTCAAGCTTTTACACACTACTTTGCTCTTAAAAATAAGTATCACTTTTAGATCATCTCTTTGCTTATGTGTAATAAAAATGCTCTTAGTTCCAGTTCCCAATAGGTTTCTCTTTACTATTAGAGACAACCTCAGCCTGGAGTCTGGAGGATAGTGGCCCTCTTCTCACAGCTCCTCACAAGACTTCATTGTCAGCATTATCACTATTAGCATTTTGGTCACAGCAATTTGACAAGTCTTTAGGAAGTTCCAAAATTTCCCACATCTTCCTCTTTTCTAATTTCTCCAAACTGTTCCAGTCTCTGCCTCTTACCCAGTTTCAAAGCTGCTTCCACATTTTTCAGGTATATTTATAGCAATGCCCTACTCCCAGTACTAATTTTTGAATTAGTCCATTCTCATATTGGTATAAAGAACTACCTGAAACTGGGTGATTTATAAAGAAAAGAGGTTTACTTGACTCACATTTCCACAGGGTGTACAGGAAGCATGGCTGAGGAATCCTCAAGGAATGCATAATTATGGTGGAAGGTGAAGAGGAAAGAGGCACATTTTACATGGCTGAAATAGGAGGAAGAGAAAAAAGAGGGAGGTTCAATACACATTTTTCATAACCAAATCTCATGATCTCACTCACTACATTAGAACAGCAAGGGGGAAGTCCAACCTCATGATCCAATCACCTCCCACCAACCCCCTTCTCCAACACTGGGGATTACATTCAACATGAGATTTGGGCAGAGACACAAATCCAAACTATATTAATTGGTGAACTTTGACCTTCCTTTGCCTGAATATTTGCATCTTTCTCAAGATTTGGAGAGTGTTTTTCCTATGATTTGTTTAAATAAACTTTCTACTTATTTATCTTTCTCTTCTTTCTTTAATGCTCGTGACTCAAATACTTGTCCTTTTGATGTTGCTGCATGAATTCCCTAAGCTTTCATCATTCCATTTTATTTATTTTTTTCTTGTCGCCTCTGACTATATATTTTCAAATACCCAGTCTTCAAGGTCACAGATTATTTTTCCCTGCTTGATCAATTCTGCCGTTGATGTCCTCTATTGCATTCTTAATTCCACTCACTTTGTCTTTCAACTCCAGTATTTGTCTGATTTTTTAATTATTATTTCAACCTGTCTATTTAATTTCTTTTCCTGATGACTGTTTTTCTCATTTTGTTGAATTGGTTCTCTGTACTTTCTTGAAGTTTGCTGAGTTCCCTAAAATAGTTATTTTTAAATCTTTATCAAGCAACTCATACATCTCCATTTATTTAGGGTTGATATCTGGCACTTTATCGATCCCTTTGGAAACATTACATTTCTCCTATTGTTCTTGATTATTATAACTATACATTGATATCTGCACATTTGAAGAAATAAAGCAGGTCTTTATTCTAGTTTGTCCAGACTGCCTTTGTCTGGGAAACTCCTTCAACAGTCAGACAGTCCAGGAATTCTGAGAAGGCTGTCTACATGATCCCTAAGCTAGGGTCTACTGCAGTCTGCATGGTACTGGGATATACCAGTGTGCATGATCCCTAAGCTAGGGTCTCCTGCAGTCTGCATGGTACTGGGATATACCGGTGTGCATGTGCTGCTGGAGTGTGTCTAAAGCCTAGAGTCATTGAGGCATGCCTGTTGCTGAGGGCTGTCCAAAGTCCAGGGCCGTTGACATCAACCTAGCAGCAGTGCAGTCTGCTCCAGTATTTCTGATTTTTAAATTATTATTTCAACCAATTTAATTTCTTTTCCTGATTACTTATTGTTTTTCTCATTTAGTTGAATTGCTTCTCCATACTTCGTCACACAAATCTGAAGCCTGTGGCTGCATGATCCTGCCTGGTGCCAAGGTATATCTGAAGGCTCGGTTAATGGGTAGTAGTCTGAAGTCTGGGTCCACAAGGGCCTGCCTGATGCTGGATTTTACTGGAATAGGCCCACTGTTGGGTTTTGGGTTCCAAGGCAAAGTTTTGTGCTGACTTCCCTCTCTTTAACCTAAGCAGATGGTATTTTTCTTTGTGCTGTGCTGCCTGGGGTTTAGTGTGGGTTTACATAGACAATGTAAAACTGTTCTTTCTACCTTGTTCAATGTATCTTTTCTTACTATTGTGATAAAACTAGACACTGTGGTTTCTTCGTTTTTTTAGCTCTTGTGGAGTAGTTTTTGTTCGTGGGTGGTTGTAAAAATTGTTTCTGTAGGGAGACAATTGCTGCAGAGATCTATCTTGTGCTGCCATCCTTTAAAGAAAACATATTTTTTAGGGTAGAAGACAAATATTTAAGAAAAGGAAGTTATTTTAGAGAGTATATTCATGGCATATTTTATCAGATGAAAATAGTTGAAAAATGAATTTGACCAACTGATGACTAAACTAAGACAGAAATATCAAGGTATGGAAAAGAGGGAAAGAACATTATTATGACCAATTAATTTTTGCAGAAACCTATATATCTTAACAGATGTTAATAAAAACATTATTTAGCATTTAAATAAATATGTCATGTTATAAATGTATACTATAAGTGACAAGATAATAATGACCTGGAATAGGATTATGAATGCAACAAAATTTAAGATTTCAATTAGGGGATTTAATTAGGGAAATAAAGACTCTCTAAAGATCCACCGTAAAAAGTGGGAAAAAGCATGGGTCAAAAGAGCATAGGCAAGTTTGGTGGCAATAAATATTAGCAACAAAAAGTTGCCACTTTTAATCATTAAGAGTAATAAATATTAAAATGACAATAGCCTTCAGCATTAAAGAGATTGTGGAGAAGACTCATTATGGTTGTAAAAATGAATTGCCTGATATTGTTGGCAGGCTAACTAGCAAAACCAATTATACTTAAAATGCTAATAATTTTAGAGCCAGGACTTTTATTTTTTGGCTGGGCATTCTACAGAAGTAAGAGCTCACATAGTAAAATACCAAAATGAGCATGTTTCTTTTCATCATGTTTGTAGGAATAAATACAATCTTGCAATAATCTGGACGTCCATAAAAAAGAAAATGGCTAAAATTATTGTTAAATTTCCATATTTTGAATTCCTATGCAACTTAAAAAGGATTAAATCATATACATTTTTATTTACTTGGAGATATGTACCAGATGCACATTTTTATGTACATAAATCAAGTGTCAGAGAAAAGCATGTGTATCATCTTCTGTTTTTAAGAATAAACAAGACTCTAAATATGTAAAACAAGTTTGTATATGGGTTTCGTTATATAGGCAATTGAGTTTTGTAAGAAAAGTGATTCTGGAATGGTTTTCTGGCTCACATAATTATCAAATTTTATAAAACATTATTTTGTCACATGCCTTCACAAATTTAACACCAATACCAAAAGGAGAAAGAATTAGAGAATTACTAGATGTATTTATGTTACTAAATTTTCAACCAAGCTTTTATTTATAGATTTGTTCTTGGTTTGTTAAATGCACATCTTTCAAAATTTGTATCTATACCAAACCACATTTGGAATTTGCTAAATATTTTTTATCAATATTTTCCAGAACTGAAAGATTTCTCTCTCTCTCTCTGTATACATATATACAAACACACACATATATATACATGCACATATATATACACACAAATATATATTTCAAAGGTGTATATATGTGTGTGTGTGTGTGTGTGTGTGTGTTTGGAGAGAGAGAGAGAATTTTATATGTAAATGTGCATGTTTATGCACATTACTTTTTGTCCTAGTGTGATAAGACTGAATTAGACTCAAAATCTCAAACAACCAGTTATAACCGGTTACAGTGACCAAAATTTGTGAAATTGTCATATAATTAAATGTTATTTTTCCCCCTTTCACATTCATATTTTTCAGTAGTTGAATATTTTTAAAAGGGTAAATTACAGTAATATTTGAGGTTAACTAAGTGATCTGGAATTGTTCATGGGTTTCCAGGTGAATGATTCACTAAAATCTGTTTTGTCAATGAAAGACACAGATACTAAGTGCTGAAAATAGACTTTAGTCAAGTAACTACTGACAATAGGGAAAATAACTGAGCTCCATTCTAATTTATGCCCAGATTATTGTATAATTTAAGAAAGAGTGAGAGAAGTGTGTGAGCAGAGGCTCAGTAAAATCAGAGAAATTGGAAATGATGAAGGATTGTTCAGTGTGAGTGTGATTAGGCCACCTGTGTCTGGTGACTGGCAATTATGGAAATTAGGATTCTATCCTTCCACAGAGACAAACTGGGAGACAGAAGCCCTGATCTTCCTCATGATTATATTTCAAAGTATTGATTTCAGGTCCTTGAGAAAGATACTCCTGAGTTGTAGGAGATGCACATATATCTCAAAGAGGTGAAAGAATTTGTAATTGTAAACTCTTAGAAAATGCTCTAAGAAAGTGAGGTAAGGGGCCTTTGTCAGGTGTTGGGTAGAACAAGCAGTGAATTCTCCCACACCATTGAGCATTCTCAGGCAGGTATTTTAATGGGGAGACAAGGTTCATTCTAGAGACACAGCCGTATGCTGCTAGAAGCCATACTCTAGCTTGCTCATCCCTTAGTGCAGATGTTTGGACACAGTCATTGGGTGGCAGAACTTCTGTAGCTCTCAGTTTCAATAAATGAACAATAATCTACAGACTTCCACTTTCTAAGCATAAGCATAGATGAAGGTAAGTACCTGCAAATTTTAATAACAATGAAACATTGTTTCCTTACCATATTCAATCAAATTGATTGAGTATGGAACTCAATTTTATGAAATAATAAGCATTGAATTTAGCAGAATTACTTGATATAAAGTTTTCTGACAGAAAGCATGTGCTTTCTTAAAATCTTTTGTTATTGTTTCAAAAATTAATTCATATTTCCTCACAATTTTTATAGCCCCTTTTTATTTTTTATTCTTGCAGAGTTTCATTAGATTTTACAAATGAGTGAGCCTGAACATAAGTGAACTGAAATTAAAGTGGTTTGATTCAGTACTTGTCTTTCATTAGGCTAATGCATACTAGATTAGTTAATCCAAATGTATAGAATTAAAGGAAGAAAAGACATGTCTTTAAAAACTTGTAAATTTAAAAGTAGATCTGCCCTAAACTTGAGATTATTATTAAAATATTGTTGCAAGTATGAAAGTGATCTTTTATTAGTAACATACATAATGAAGTCCCATAATTAAACTCCATTTGCTAGTTTAATGTTGGATACATGTTGATAAAATACATTTAAGTCAAAGTTTTCTTATTAGAAGAAACAATATTTGCATGTTTATTTAATCACTTCAGTAAGTGGTTATTTCAAGAGAAATATAAACATGTTTAGATATAATTAAGAACAAGTAATCTTTTGAAAGAGCAAAATAGGTAATATGCTTTGTTATTTTTTAAAAAATAATTTTGCAGTGATTTTCAGAGATACAAGAAAAAAAACTATTGATCTCAAAATGAATTGAAGAAAGCTAGTTTTAGTCAATTTAATAAAATATTTCTGCTTATCTGATACTTACCTTCATATTTCAGTGCTCGGCAATCCTATCAGGAGGGTAGATAATGGGTTACTAGCACTCTCTGGCTTGGGATGAAGTGAAATAGTCATTGTTTGTTTACTCTATTGTGCAGGAAACCAAGACATGTCACCCCAAAATATAATTTTTTTGGCATATTTTGAGATTGCTATTAAAAAGGGCAGAAGGTACAAGAATAACTGTAAAACTTCTGTTTGTGTGGGATATTTGCAGCTGCAGAGTAAATCTGCATTGATGTAGCCAGGCTTTCCCAGAGGCCCTCTCTCATACAGATGTGGGGATATTAACTTAAGAGTCTGACATCTTTAAAGATCTTACAGAAAATAGCACCTGTTTTTTTTCTGAGGGCTGCTGCCTTGGAAGTTTTATGTACATTACAAAACCTCCTATTATAGCTAATCCTCATCTTCTCTCTAATCTGTCTTGCCTAATTTACCAACATAGCCTGTTTTTGGTCATGCTCTGTGTCCCCAATCTTTCTGTAATATCAAGATGGTACGTAAGCTTCAATAGCCCATTGGGGCGTTGCTGTAATCACTCTGTGATTCCTACCCCATGCATACTAATACATTTATATGCTTTTTCTCTTATTAATTTGACGTTTCTCAGTTGATTTACAGCAAACCTTCAGACGGCAAAGCGGAAGTTTCTCTTGGCCCCTATAAATGTGTGCACATGTAATTTTATATATATGTATAATGAGATAAATATTTTAAGTTCAGCGTTTTTTCCCTAATATTATATCTCTCAAGATATTCCATATTGACAACCCAATATTTAAAATTATGCAATTTATTTAAGCTCACTTTATAGTTATATAACATATGTGTAATATTTCAGCTATTTATACTCTTATATTCACTTATGCATATTAATAAGGGCTTAATTTTTTTTTTACTTTTGCTACATAAAAATTATATATCACTACAAGTATTTGTATATCTCACCTCTTCAGCAATTGGTAAAATTACTTGGCAATGAAATTTAGGCACATTGCCATTCTGCCGCTGTGACACATGAAGGAAGGAATTGCCCTGGCCTTCAGATATCATTGATCTTCACAGTCTTAAGGACAAGAAAGATTCCAAGCTTCCATTTAGCTCCTTCTTAATGTCGTGGTATCTGGGGATACCTGAGATCATTAATATGAAATTCTAAGGTCAATTCTTTTATTAGAATGTTTGATTCTATTAGGGCCAAGAGCTCAGAAAATGGAAAATAAGCACATGAAAAGTGCTCAGCATCATAATCATTACAGAAATGAAAAATCAAGTTACAGTGATACACCACTGCCCACCTGTTATAACAGCTAATATTAGAAAGACTAACCATAAAGTATGTTGGCAAAAGTCTTGCAGTACTGAAACTCACACACTTATGTCAAAAATATAAAATGTATTTTGAAAAATATTATGCAAGTTTCAAAATATTAAAAACAAAACACCTCTGAATGCCATTACAATGGCAATTAAATTTCAACATGAGATTGAGTGTACACACCATATAATGAAACCCTATCCTGAAATAACAGTAATAAAGTATTGATACACATACATTATAAATGAATCCCCAAATCAATAATCTTAGTGTAAGAAGCCGGAAAATAACAGAGTCCATACTAAATGATTCCATTCATATAAAATTCTAGAAAATGCAATCTATAAAAACCAAGAGACAGTAAACTACTGTTTGTCTGAGAACTGTGAGATAGGTCAGGACCAGTGTGGAGAAATTGCAGTGAGGCAGGAGTAATATTTTGGAAGTAAATAAAATATCTATTATTTTGATTGTGATGATATATAAAAATATTGTACATATAAAATATGTACAGTTTTTTGTACTTTATTTTAGCCAAAAGACCAAGAAGCAATGTGTGTGCAGTGTGTAATATGCCTATCATACCTCAATAAATTTATAAATTTGTTCTTGAAAAACATTTTCTAAAACCAAAATAAACTACCTTTTAAAATTTGTAGGCATAGACTGGGTACAGTGGCTGAAGCCTGTAATTCTAGCACTTTGGGAGGCCAAGACGGGTGGATCACCTGAGGTCCAGAGTTCAAGACCACCCTGACAGAAATGATGAAACCCTGCATCTACCAATAATACAAAATTTATTAGGGCACAGTGGTGGGTGCGGTGGTGGGTACCTATAATCCCAGCTACTAGGGGGGCTGAGGCAGGAGACTCGCTTGAACCCAGGAGATGGAGGTTGCACTGAGCCAAGATCGTGCCACTGCACTCCAGCCTGGGCAACAGAGTAAGACCTTGTCTAAAACAAAACAAGCAAACAAAAAGATTGAAAATTTGTAGGCAATTCAAATAACAGTAATAATTCTAAAATAATTTCTTATTTAAAAATACTATTTTATCATTGCATCAAAACATTTAACAATGACTATATTTTTTTCAGAATGTGTGTTTGAATCACCTAAATATTAGGAAAGGATATATATGTACATTTTCAAGTCATCTAAATGTAAAGTGAATACAAAAAGAATAAATATAATGTTAAGCATATATATATATATATACACACACACACACACACACACATAGACCTATACATAACGTTGTAGATATATATTTGTATATACGTACATGTATGCATACATTTGTTTTTGAGACACGGTTTCACTCATTCTGCTGTCCAGGCTGGACTGCAGTGGTGTGATCTTGGCTCACTGCAACCTCCAGTCCCTGAGATTCAAGCAATTCTCCTGCCTCAGCCTCTGCAGTAGCCAGGATCACAGGAAGGAGCTATCATCTTCGGCCCAGCAAAATAAATGCATTTCCATTTAAGCTATTCGGTCTTTAGAGAAAATTATCAGGATTAGAATCCCAGTTGCACCTCTTACTCATAGTTAAAACTTGGGTATTGTCATCTAACTCTTTTGTGGCTCATTTCTAAAATGAGAAAGCTAATGTCTATATTAGCTGCTAAAAAAATAAAATTAACAAATTTTAAAAAATGTCCTAACACATTCATTCTAATAAAGAGTAAATAAAAGCAATAATTATTTTATTATTTTATTTTTATTATTTTAATATAACCAATCATAGTATCTTTAAATATTTAATTCTTTTATTTATACCTTGTTTTCCATGATCCTGCAAGTTGGGCAGTTGGCTTTATCTCTTTAGACTTTTGTTTTCCTATGATATACCTTGAGAAAATGAAGATTTATGTAATTAAATATACATTTATATTTATTGACTCATTATTGTTTTAACAGAGTGCAATGTAATGTACAGTAGAGGAAGGGACTATACCTTTAATAAACTTAGATATTTCCATTAAAGACCTTCAAGTCTGCTGATGAGTTTTGAAAAGTACATGATTGAGTTCTTTGTTAATTAACTAGCACAACCTATAGAATATTTATAGAACAAATTTTTTTTTCACAATGATTCGGAAAATGTAAGTTTTCCAAATCACAAACCACAGAGAGGGAGAAAATAAGCCAAGACATAGAATGCTTGTAAGAGAAGAAAGCACATGTATCTAGATAATAGGATGATGGACCATCAAAAAAGTACTAATATATGTCCTAATTTCTTGCACTTTCTGGTGTCACCATGAATTTTTGTTGCCCCCTCAAAAAATCAGAACAAACTTTAAATGGGACAGCATCTAGTCATCATAAAATTTATAAATGTATTGTTATGTCATGAAAATATTAAATATAATGGCATTACTTTTACCATTTTCAAGTTCTTTGTTATATTCAAATCATTCCAAAAATGCAAAAGTGGCTCTTAGTAAGGTTTATTAATTTAGAAAATTTCTGTTTACACTTTGAAGAGCACTGGGACTACTCTTATTTATGTAAATATCAGGTTATGAAGATACTCAAGAGCA
Source organism: Cacajao melanocephalus (assembly GCA_963573385.1). Classification (NCBI taxonomy): domain Eukaryota; kingdom Metazoa; phylum Chordata; class Mammalia; order Primates; family Pitheciidae; genus Cacajao; species Cacajao melanocephalus. The sequence goes on along the minus strand of CAUYLG010005384.1, from coordinate 11,401 downwards.
GGCATGTTTGAACACCTACGAAATTGTCCAGAAAAAAATCTATCATTTAAATTCATAACAAATCTAGTAAAAATATTTTGAATTTGTTTCTAGGTTCAACAACACTTGAACGACCATTTGAAATGCAAGATGGTATTATTTAATATATTATATAAAATGTTATGGGTTTAAGCAAATAAACACTTTATTAGATAAATACTCTAATAAATTTAATAATCATGTTGGGAGATGAAGAAGCAATGTTTCCAATTTTAAATATGGTAAATAATCTTTCCAGTATAGCCTTAATGTTTAGAAAATGTTGAGTTTATTATTATTATAGTGAAATATTCAGCACAATTATAGGAAGTTTAATAATTGATATCAATGTATTATTTTGTAACTCTATGGAATATTGAAGAAAAGTAATTAGAAGAAAGAAAGAGTTTATATTGGGAGATTAATGCTTTTATTAGGTTGATACGAAAGTAATTGTGGTTTTTCCCATTAAAAGTAATAGCAAAAATCACAATTACTTTTGTAGCAACCTAATAAAACTATATAGAAGACATGAAATTTCAGGACAGTTGCTATTTGACATTGAACGCTAAGAATGAGGACATTATTTTATGTTGACTTTAGTTATTAGACAAAAAACTTCAACTTTTTGAAAGTTGATTAGTTTCACTTTATAGCCTGCACTGATAGTTTGATGGAGTTTGAATCTTCTAAATACCTCAAATTTTACATATCAATTTGCATTAATAGTAAGTTAACTGGAGTACAGGTGAATGGCAAAAAGAAATCATTGTCATTGTGAAAAACTGTAAAAAGACATATATTTTTGTTTTTCTTCTACTGTTCTTTTCAAACAGAACAGTTTTTAGGCTTGATTAGGATTTTTAAAATTATAAGTTTAAGAAAAGTTCTCATGGCAAGTGAAGGACATTTTGAATTAAATTTTACAACAAATTCAAGGGATTTTTACTAGCAATGGCATTACTGTATAGATGAATACAAAAAATAGTGAATAATTATGATCATAATTATTTTTCATCATATGTGTTTCTACTAAGACATATGCATATATATGGCCTATATATATAGGCCAATATTTTTCTTTTACAAATCATAAATATATTACTTAACAATATGATTTTTCACTGATACATGCGTCTTTTCTATGCCCATATCTTTCCCTTTAGGCACATCTTAGTTTTAAAAATATCTTATTTCCTGTATAGAGTGTAATTTTTTTCTTTTACTTTTTATACTTCTATTTTTGTATTTATTTTTTGGACGGAGACTCACTGTGTTTCCTAACTGGAGTGCAGTGGGTATTGACAGGCTTGATTATATTGCACTGTAGCCTCAACCCATTCTTCTGCCTCAGTCTCCCAGGTAGCTGGGATGATGGTTGCATGCCACTATGCCTGACATAGTGTAATGATATGAAAAGTTTCTTTTAAATAGACATTTAGACTTAAAATTTTCTTTTACTATTGTAAACAGTGTTATAAATTACTTTATATACATGTCTGTGAATGTCTATACAACAGTTTGTGTAGGCCAAAATAATAATTAAAGAATATTGGTAACTGTATGGCACCAGCACAGAAAATTTTTATATTTGCACAGCTAAATTTCTATGTTCAATGTCCTATGATCTCTCCTTCAAGTTTTTTAATGTATCATTATATTCTTTTGCTTATAAAGGCTAGAGATGGTAACAAGAATGTAGCCAGATCAACAAAACTGAGAAATAAGTATCCTTTTCTTTACAATCGAATCCTTCTACCTCTTTAGGCATATCTTTAAGAAATCTCTCTCTCTGTGTAGGCAGATCTCTATGATAATTAATTTAAAATTAGAAGATTGTTTGCTTCTAATTTTTGGAATTAGACAAGAGAAGCTAAATGTGTCAACATTTTAGTGACAGACTGATATATAGTCATAAAAGATGGACTGACATACTAGAATTCTGTTGACTTGGGCTCCACTTACCTAGATGAGATTTGTGTAGATGGTAACAGTTTTTGTTTATAAAGCTCCACATTTCTGTCTCCTAGACTGACTCATCTTTGTGCATGATACATTACTTTCCAATATGTTAATGTACTCTATTGGGTTAAATTAGATATCATTGTTATGAGATCTTTAAGGTGTTGCTTTTCTGGCTGGAACCCTCTATGCAACAGCTGCAGTGGGGTGGACAGCTCCAGGTGCCAACATGTGTGCCAGCTGTTTGTTTGTGAGACTTGCTTGGATGAGGTGCACCACAAGCAGCTTCCACAGCTAGCACTGGGAAACACAGCAGTGCCCAGAAACTTGGAGACACCAAGAGACACAGGGACCCAATGAGGGAGTCACAGCTCTGTCTCTGGCAGCTCCCAGGTCTGGGATCCCTGAAGGGCCACAGATCTTCTCTCCTTTTTGCCCACAGTGTGATGAGCAAGGGGTGAGTCTCAGCCCTGTTTATGTTACAGCTTTTTTAGCTTTGCCATTTGCAGGTCTTGAGTTGTCCTGTGACCAGGAAGAATGAGGTACACAGACAAGTGGAGGATGAGCAAGAGGAAGAGGAGCTTTATTGAGTGATAGAACTGATTAGAGGGGACTTGTCGAGACCGTAGCTCCTCTCTGCTGCTAGTCATCCCATTGTTTGCTCTGCTCTGGCTGAGCCCTGGGCTTTTATGGGTCTCAGAGAGGAGGAGGTACATGTCCATTGGTGAGTGAGCAGCCATAAGCAGGCCCGAAAAAGTCACAATAAGTTCCCACTCCAGTCAGCGGGATGGTCAGCTCCGGCCCAGCCTTCAGTCCCTCCGTGGCCTGAAGGTGGGGCCGCATCAGGGACCTGCGCCTTCCTCCCAGAAGCCTGTCTGCCTCCTGCTACAATCCATTGTGCACAGGCTGCTTGTGACAAGGGGCACCTGCAGGACAGCACTAAACTGCCCTCAGCCTGCTTTTGGATTCTTCCCTTCCCCATGGTCATTGTTGCTCAACATCCAGAGGGAGCTGAGGTGGTAGAGGTCTGGCATGTCAGCACTCCCCTAATCACGCACAAACCTAGCCAGACTGTGACAGTTCCTGGGCTTGGCACCAACCTGGCTCCAAGTTCATAGCAAGGACCAGGAATGGGGAGAGGCCAGGTAATGGGAGCAGATATCCCCAAGCCTGCAGGGGCAGGGAGGCCTTCCCAGGCCTCCAGAGTGAAGAGAGCAGAGAGGTCCTGGGCCTAGCAGGGTCCTGTGCCTGGGAGGGTGGGACTTCTGCCTGCTGCATGGAGTATGCAGGTAGCCCTGGCCATGCCTCTGGGATGGGGACTCCAGGTCCTTGCTGGGCTCCTCTCTGCCCGTCCTTCCCTGCCCAACTGTGTTGCTCCCCTTGGCCTCATCATGGTGACCACCAGGGCAGTGGGCTTTATGGGGGGCTCTTGCTTGTCTTTGGCTCCCAGTGACTCCATAGAGCCCATCAGCCCAGCTCTTCCTCCTCCCCATGCCCTCCCCACAGCTGTGACAGGCAAGAGCAAGGATGGTTTGGGGCTAGGGCAGGTCTCACATCCCACCCAGCCATGTGAGGGTGGGGATGATGCAGTTGGCTGCCTTGGGGACTCAGGGCACAGAGGACCCACTGCTGCCATTGCCGCTCCTCTCACCACCACTCACACCTCCCCACTGCAGGCGGCACGGTGGCAGCATGGCCGGTCACTGCCATCATCATCCTTCTATAAGATAATTTTCCTATATCAACGCATATGTTGACAGCATAATTATTTTGCAGCATAATTATTTTGTTCACAGCATAATTATTTTGCAGCTTTTATAATACAATCTTTATCCAAAGTCTAGAGAGAAGCAGCTTCCAAAGTGCTGATAACAGATGAAGACTAATTCAAAGATGAAATCAGGATTAAATGTAATTTTACACACAGATTTAACAGATCTATTTCTGCCTACTTAGGGTATCTTGGTATGAAATAAAGATGAGAAGTAAATTAAAAATTTTATATTAATTTTTGTTGTTTACATTTTGTATTATTTTGGAATTTAAAAAGTAGATTGGTCACAATGTTATTTAGAGAGTCATATGTATATAGTGTATCCAGTACTTATATGTAGTCACTTCTTCTGTGGAAATTTTTGTTCCTTAATATTAAGGTATAAAATTATCTATGTTAATTGTATTTTAGTGAAGTGGGGAACAGAAACTGTTTTGCAGATTCCCTCATTCACTGGGAGTCGGAAACTTTGGGAAAATAATCATTGTCTGTGCTCAACATGACTTACGGATTTTAGTGGATCACAAAATATAAACAGCCAAATTTTCTCGAAGTAATGATGTCACAACAAGATTAAATGTTACACATGAACAGCAGAATTGTAGGTTATACCAAAAAGGTCTACATTTTTCCCTAGACCAGTGATTAACACAAAGGCCTCTTATGAGCTCTATTTAGCTTCCACTGCCATTTTACCTATAAGCCTTAGTTATGCTAAACAATTTTCTATTGCTCAGCACAACATAATCACATTTCAGGTGTTTTGTATAAGTTGTCTATACTTAGTGTTTCACAAATCCTCATTACCTACTTCTTCAAGCTAGTTGTCTTTTCTCCCAACTCTGATTGTGTTTCTAAAAGATGGCTTGAGATACACAAATTCTGTTGACTTACGCTCAACCCCCTACCATAGATGGTATTTATATGGATGGAAACAATTTTTGTTTCTGTAGTTCTACATTTTAGTCTCCAAGGTTGACTAATCTTAGCTCATGATACATACTTACTCATGATGGTATTCTAGCATTCTGTGCCTGTGTACATTGTGTTGTAATTAGCTCTACTTTGTCACTTACTATGTAAATACAGAAACGATTTTATTCTTTATTGTTTTCTAACAAACATCACACTTCTCAGTATGTAATTTTCTTTGGTTAAAAAAAATAAATCAAACAAATAAACTGAATGAACAAATGAACATTACTACTGGTTTCCAACCTCTGAATTATTTAAGATTTTGGTTCCATTTAAATCACTTGGCTATTAGCATGAACTACCTTTATTGTTTTATTTATACATGTGTATACACAATCTCATCATTGTAGAGATGAAAAAAATTGGGTTAGAGACATTAGAAAATTTATGTAAGATCACAGTTTGGTGCTAGAATTGTGTGCTCTATTTCAATACATTTTTAGTATGCTTCTATACATCTGTTTGTATTCTTACTCAGAATTTTAAAACTATAGAGAATTAGAATATATAATTTTGTCTTTCACCAATATGCATGATCTGACACAGGTTCTGGTAGCTCTTGTATTTTAATTGAAGCTTTCCAAAATCATAAATTTCAAACAAAATGCATTGCATAATTTAATATTTCTCTGTAAAATCTGCAAAGTAAATTGCCTAAATTCATTTGAATTTTACAAAATAAGGCCAAACATTGGAAAGAGTATTATGAATATTGTTCTTATGTTAGTTTGGAGCCTTATGACTTTTGGAAATAAGAACTTTAATATTTTAGTGGTTTAAAACAATATATATTTATATTGTATGTATGAACGTTATGACTTTCTTCTACTTTATGTTTCAGATCTAGACTCATTTCTTCTGTGGTGCTATAACCATCTAATATTTTTATTTTTAATTTCACAATAGAGAAAAATGTAATTAATACTCAGTAATAACCATCCATTGCTTTTCTTTCAAGTTCACTAATGTTTTCCTCTACAATATTGAATCTGTCTTTACCCCCATCCAGGGCATTTTTCACTTCAGATACTATAGCTACTGTTGAAAATTCCAATTTGAATCTTTTTTACTATCTTATATACCTCTACTTAACTTTTGAATACATGAAATGCAACGTAACATATTTTAATATTTTGCCTGCTAATTCTAACATCTGTACATCTGTGTCAGTTAGGAGATGAGTTTAATTAGTTGAGTTTTTTTCTTATTATAGGTCAATTTTACTGCACCTTTAAATGCCTGGTAATTGCCAATATGGTACTCATTGCATGTTTTGACTTTTGTCTGTGTATATGTCAGACGAGTTTGGATTTCTATATTCTGAACCTTTGTTTTGATACGTAGTAAAGTTACTTGCAAACCTTTGATTATTCTTAGTCTTGTTTTTAAGATTTGTTATAGAGGATAACAATGATTAATCTATGGCTAATTATTCACCACTAGGAAGTAAGACTCTTCTGTGTATTCCTCTCAATGCCCCTTGAATTATGAGGTTTCCAACGTGGTTGGCGAGAACAGACACTATTCCTGGTCCTGAGCAAATTCCAAGTACTTTTCATCTAATCCTTTTGGACTGTTTCTTCCCAAGCCATGAGTAGTTTCCTCTTTACTACCCGTGTTCTGATCAACACTGTGATGAAAACTTTGGTGGAAACCCTTTACAGAACTTGAATATCACGGATAAATTTAATCTTTTTGTTTGTTCATGTGGGACAGTGTATATGGTTCCTATTATTCCACTGGGCTGGATGCCCAAATGATGTTAAAGAACTAAAGTATCTTTAATTGTTAAAAAAGAAACACAAAGGTCTTATGAATAATAAATAAGTACATTGTTATCATCTATTTATGGGAATGCTGACTAAGTAATTTGATAAAATGAGTTGGTACAAGGAAAGACATCACTAGTTTGCCAATTATGTGATCAGCTTCCTCACGCAAGACAATTCAGATACTGGAAAAACATTATTAAGGATGTAATACATGAAATCCAAATATTACGTAGCTCTCAAAATATTAGATTTGGTTTATAGTCTTTGCTCTGCCAACTTATCTATCATCTATCTATGCATCCATCCATCTGTCTATTCACCAATCCATTCATCTGTATTAGTCATGATTGTCTGGAGAAAGAACAGCAGTAGGATATACAACTGACCCTCGAGCAACACAGAGGTAGAGGTCCTGAACCCCAACAGAGTCAAAAATCAATGCATGACTTTTGAATCCTCAAAAAATTAACTACTGACAGCCTGCTGTTTACCAGAAGCATAATCTATAACATAACAGTTGATTAGCATATATTTTGTATGTTATGTGTATTACATACTGTATTCTCACGATGAAGTAAGAAAATGAAAATGGAAAATGCTGTTTAAAAATCTCAACAAAAAATATTTACTATTTACTAAGTGGTAGTGTATTATCATAAAAGTTTTCATCCTCATCATCTTCATGTTGAGTAGGCTGAGGAGGAGGTGGAAGAGGAGGGGTTAATTTTGCTATCTCAGCGGTAAGGAAATTTATATATGAGTGGACCTGTGTATTTTAAACCTACCTTGTTCAAATGTCAACTGTATAGTCACATATATATGTAAATATGGGTATATATGATGAATCATATATATCATGATTCATATATAGTATCATATATACATATATCTAGAGTATAAGTCATATATACACACGTAGATTGATATGAGAGGGGTTTATTAGAGAATTGTTTCATACATTTGTGGAGACTGAGAAGTTTCATGATAGGACATATGAAAACTGATGGTTACATGCATCAATTCATTTCCAAAGGCCTCAGAACTGGGAAAACCAATGATATAACCATTAGTTTGAGCCTAAAGTCCTGATAATCTGAGAGTCACTAGTGCAATTCCTGGAGTCCAAAGGCTGAGAAACCTCTAATGTCCAAGGGCAGAAAAAGGATATCTTAACTCCAGAAAATGAGAGGACAAATTTGCCTTCACTCTGCTTTTTTGTTCTGCTTGGACCCAAAGTGGGTGGTGGCCACCCACATTGGGTAGGGTGAATCTTCTTTCCTCAGTCTACTAATTCAAATGCCATCCTCTCTCAGAAACACCCTCACAGACATAACCAGAAATAATGCTTTACCAGTTATCTGAGTATCCCCTAATCCAGTCAAATTGATGCCTAAAATTAACTGTTTATCTGTGTATGAATGCATCTATCTATCTAGGCCCAAAGATGAGTAATGTTCCTTCTTTCCTCTTTAACTTTCTCACATGTAGACATGGTAGGTTGAATTTTACCATACCTGAACTTCTGTATCAGTTTTACCTATTCTACTAATTCTGATAATTTTTCCTTGGTATGTGGCTGCAAAATCTAAAGAAAATAATTGTTTTATAATTGTGGCTTTTTAAACAATTAACTGCAAATACACTGACGTATCATTGAGAAGCATCGTCTGTATCTCCTGCCCTTGTGTGTGAGTGGACTATAACTGTTTCAAGCAACAGAGAATAATAGAAGTTACAAGACTTCCAAGTCTAAGTCATAAAAAGCCACATAGCTCCTGCCTCATCTGTGGGTTCATGCTGTGGCCCTAGCTGTAAGATGTTTGACTATCTTAAGCCTGACATCTTATGAGGGTCCCAAGCCACAGGAAAAGTTTTGTATAAAGGTTCTGAAGGAGAATTTTAGCTGAGTTGAATCTTTTAAGTTATTTCAGCTCAGATGGTTTCAGATTTCATATACTCCAAGCTAAAGCTCTAGACATAACAAAGAAGAAACAAAAGCGACAGAAGGTTTTGGTTGTTTTTGTTATACAACAATGGTAATCAGATCAGTGGTGAAAGAAGTTAGTATTATCACTATACTGAATTGATATAAAATTCTAGAGTTACGATTTTAGTAGTTTTTCCTTTCAACAAATTTAAACCAACAAATTTTACATTCAATTAAGATAGCCTCACTGATAAAGTTTAATTGAAAATTTTAAATGTGTTCTTATATTCATGCTGAAAACAAAATCAAAGTGAAAGAGACATAGCCTACATCCTGTGCAAAGTTTTTTTAATTTCTTCTTTTGTGTTATAAATTTGCAAGACATGGTATTACTATTAAATATATTATTGTATTCAGCAGGAAAGTGCAGAATATGCTGCAGCTATCAGGAACAGTTGAATGAATTTCAGCTGGAAACTATGTTATTGTGTATATTATCAGAACCTGATGAATAGCTGATGTTTCAATTTTAAAAATCACATAATTTATAAAATAATAAGAACCATATCAAGATAATGAGAAAACATGGAACACAGTTACTATAGCCTAGCCAATAGGAGAAAGATTAGTTATATGCCAGCAATTTTTCATTCAACTCAGTTATATTTTTATTTAACATTTGAAAAATGATTCGCAGTAATTTTCTCTAGTGACTTCAAAAGAAATTTAACTTGAGTTGTTTAATTCAATTATTTTTCACTCTCAACACTGAAATTAACAAGGGGATTTGGAATTGCCTATAAACGCAATACAACAATATATGGAGAGGTGAAAGTACATAGCAACTCCTCACAAAATTGTGTTTATTACTAGATGTCATTAACTTTTGCTGAATTATGTAGTTTGGGCCTTGAAATAATTAATACCAGGGAACATTTTCATTTTGGGCCTCACATAAGCCCTTACTTTTTTCTCTTTGGTGAAATTTAGATTTTTACTGGATTAAATTTCTTACAGGATATGAGATGTTAGCTAGCTTATCTTATTTCTAGTATTTCACCTACTATAAATATGTTCAGTAAAAATTGTACAGTTTCTAAATCCTGCATATACATAATGTACTCCAGGCAATCCTGCATGAACATAATGTACGCCATAATAGAGACTCAAAGAACTGCATTGGATTTTGAGCCATTTGAAGGCACAGCTTCTATTGCATGCATCTTTTGAACACCAGAGAATTAAAAAAAAAAACACAAATATCCACATTGAGGCATTTATAAATGTGCATTTGAATGAAAGAAGGAATTTGTACATTCATAAAGTTTTTTTCTTGTTTATTTTCACCACCTGCTTTTTATTTGGTGTCTCCTCAACTCATGCAAATGCTTTCTCATGTAATATTAAATATGAATCTATAAAACCCAGCCTCATAATAACCAGATCAGAAATTGAGGAAATTGGGTATATCTGGAAGGCAATCTTTAGATTAAGAATAAGCATAAATCAAACAAACGAAAACATCTGAAGACTAGGAGAATTTTATTTTATTTTTCCTACATAAGAATACATGCTGCTCAGCATACTTTCCAAAAGAGAAGTTAAACTTATAATGTTAAATCACCTACACCTATTCTTTTAGTTTATAATTAAGATAAAAAGATGCCCAACAAGTATGGGAAAAAGATTTATGAACTTAGGGTTTGTTTGTTTTCCTGTTTCCCTCCAGTGACTTACTTTGAATTGCATGAAACCTCTCTACTTGGGAGGCTGATCTACCAAGGATGAAACTAGGCTATGCCTCACAGAGAATAAAAAAAGGAGAGAACTCACCCCAGGGAACTAACGTTTAACAGCAGGAAGAGTTTATATGGCAAAACAAATGTATTATTCTTCTTATACTCGTAATAAGTTTTACTGTGGATACAGACAAAATGCAAAAAAAAAAAAAAAGGTTGAAAGGGAAGTAATCATGAATAATGACACCATTTAGAAATAAATGTCATGAAATTTTTAGTGTATACATAGATTTACCATCAAATTTATATTGTAAAACTGAGTAACTTTTATATTGTAAAACTGAGTAACTTTATATTGTAAAACTGAGTAACGCTAGTAAAACAAGTGTAAACCAGGACTGTCCAGGGCCAACTAGGATCCATGTTCCTCCTATTTATATGTTAGTGTGTGGCTTGTATATGAGATTATAAAAATACAAAATTTCGTAAATATGTTTTCATTTTAACAATTCTATCTCATTTAATAGTATTGCATTAAGAATGTACCTGGACTGGGTGTGGTGACTCATACCTATAATCCCAGCCCTTTGGGCCCAGAGGCAGAATTGTTTTAGGCCAGGAGTTGGGTATTAGCCTGGGAAACATGGTGAGAACCCCAACTCTTCAAAACACTTTTAAAATTAAAAATAAAATGTACCTGAATTTATTAAAACAAAGAAACAAAGATTATTGATCATTAATATAATTTCTGTTTTATGGCAGTATAATTAATGTTGCTGTAAACATAAGATAATTGCTGTTTGCCCATGTGATTATTTTTTATGAATAAATTTTCAGTAGATATCAATATGACAAAAATTCTGCATTTTGAATATATTTTATACATTTAACCAAAGTGATCCTCAAAACAGCTGTTAGTTTATCATTCCCAAGAATTATATGAGAAGTCTAGTACTCATATCCATTCTTCAATATGTATTGTCACTTTTCTTAATTATGCCAAGGTAGACATTTTCATTGTAATTAATTTTTAACTTATAATGATATGGGATTAAAAGTAGTTCCCTGCTGGGTTTTGGTATCAGGATGATGCTGGTCTCATAAAATGAGTTAGGGAGGATTCCCTCCTTTTGTGGCTTATGTACCAAAATATTTAATAAAACTTTTTTTTTGGTATGGAATAATGATTAAAAAGACAGTCAGATATTTAGAATATTTGACAATGGTTTGAGAA
>CAUYLG010005383.1:0-16697 GCA_963573385.1 Cacajao melanocephalus | reverse complement strand
TTATGTTTAAGTCTTTAATCCATCTGGAGTTAATTTTAGTGTAAGGTGTTAGGAAGGGGTCCAGTTTCTGCTTTCTGCACATGGCTAGCCAGTTTTCCCAACACCATTTATTAAACAGGGAATCCTTTCCCCATTGCTTGTGTTTGTCAGGTTTGTCAAAGATCAGATGGTTGTAGATATGTTGGCCTCAGAGGCAATAAAATCAACAATTTAAAAACACATTTACAATGCACTCCTACAACTCAGTTCTCCTAGGGAGGAAAAGTGATTCTACGTTAGTGCTAATAATGATCTTTAATCGATCAGTTTTTAAAAATACCATTTTCATAAAGAACCATAGGACCTTCCTTTTATATAATTAATTTCCTTAGAAACAGACTGTGGTTTATTCTCTGGCATATATACCTGTAGTTGGAAAATATTACTATTGTAGCGATATTTAAGGCACAATATGTAAAGTACTTGAAAGCTTGGCATATTAGTAAATTGAATTATAGGTTCTGGTTTCTAGAACTGCCTGTTATTAATTTCCTGTAGTTGATAAAGTCCTGTACCAACTCAAGAAAGTAAGTCTCAGTTTTTTCAACTGGAAATTGAAGAAGTAGATCTAAATGATCTTGCAGATCCCTTATATATTTGTGCTTTTTTCTTATACAAAACATATTTGTTTGCTTTATTTTGTTAAATAAGTATGAAAGTCTAACACAGGAAAAGAGATATATTTTGCACGCATTTACCATAAGGCATCTGTTAGAATTTTAGAATGGCCCCAGGGATTTTTCTCATAAGTCCAAAATGTATGATTAAAAGGTCTTAATGGCAATGTTCCAAAACATCAAAGACTTTAAACGCAACAATACTGCTCACTTCACCAGCTATACTCACAGAAAAATGAATTCCAATATTTCCCATGTGCTGGTAGAATAATAAATTCTGATTTACAGAATTCAGTCTGTCTGGTACTAGTTACATTTTCATAACATTTCAAAATAAAGACTATTTAGGTAGACACATCTATTCTCCCTGAAAACACGATGATAAAATTTCACATTCAAAGGAGAGTATTTTTATGATACAGAAACCTTTTGCTTATAAACAAAAACCCAAAAACTCTAAAAGATCTTAGATTATACAATTACTGGGTTCTATTCAAATTAACTATTAAAATAAAAAGATAAAAACAGAAAAGCTTAGAGTTTAGCTTAGCCACAGATAATTAATAGTAAAGGCTTTGGGCATCTTTATTCAGCAATAATGCTGTTTTGGGGATGTGCAATTAACCTCCACACATAGAATACTCTCCTCACAACAACGGCAAAACTGGAAAATATATTTTATGAATTCAAACACACTGGCTACCAGTGGAAATTCTAGCAAGCTACAAATAATTCAGGCTAAACTTAAACATATCTGTGATCAGATTAATACCAGAGGATTCATTTTTTAATTCATTAACTGATTGATTAAGCACTTACTTATACTAGGCATCGTTTTAAGACTCATGGATACTGTTTGAACACATCAGCCTAAATCCCTATCCTCACAGAGCTTACTTTGAAATTAAGGGTAGAAGTGAAAGAAAATATAAACACAAGCCAGGTGCAGTGGCTCACACCTATAATCCCAGCACTTTGGGAGGTCGAGGTGGGCTGATCATCTGAAATCAGGAGTTTGAGACCAGCCTGGCCAAGATGATGAAACCACATCTCTACTAAAAATGCTAAAACTAGTCAGCAAGATGGCACACCTGTAGTCCCAGCTACCGGAGAGGCTGAGGCAGTAGAATTGCTTGAACCCAGGAGGTGAAGATTGCAGTGAGCTGAGATCCCACCATTGCACTCTAGCCTGGGCAACAGAGCGAGACTCTGTCTCAAATGTACATGTACGTATACACACACATACACACACACACGATGTGTGCATATGTATAAATATATGCATGTATGTATATATATATACATATATATGTACATATATACACACACATGATATAGTAGGCAAAAGCTATGAAGAAACATAAAACAGAGTGAGAGACTAAAGTGTAAACAGGCAGTTTTATTTTTGGATAAAATGGGCAGGGAAGACTTCTTTGATGAAGTGATATTAAAGGAAGGGCTTGAATGAATTAAGGAACAAGATGAGAGATTATCTGAGTACGGTGTGTTGCAGGAAGAAGGAGCATTCCAAGCAGAGAAAAGTAATCTGTTCTGGCTGCATCAATATAGAATCAAATTCATAAGTGATTGCTCCATGAGGATAAGACCACATCTCAGTCAATTTACTTTTTAGCACCCACCTCAACATTTTGTACATTGTAGGTGTCAATATGTGCTTGGAAGAGAGATAAATGGACTTTTAGTCTATTTCCTGCATATGTTCACGAGCTTAGTCTATCAGCAATTACTTTCATTTTATCAGAGTTTACTGAATATCAACTATGTGGAATATTAATGGAATAATATACATTTTAAAACAATGAATAAATTCATTGTTTTAAAATGTATATTCCATTAAAAATCAAAATAACACTATTCCATTAAAAATCAAAATAACATAAAGAAAAAGGAATCGGAACAATAAAGTTGAAATATATAAGGGTCAAAACTACCAAAAACACATTAAGTGGCATCCATTAATGTATCACTTCAATATATGTATGTGTATGTTTACTGAAATACTATTCACAATAGCAAAGACATGGAATAAACCCAGATGCTCGTCAATGATAGACTTGATAAAGAAAATGTGGTACATATACACCATGGAACGCTAAGCAACCATACAAAAGAATGAGATCATGGCCTTTGCGGCAACATGGATGGAGCTGGAAGCTATTATCCTCAGAAAACTAACACAGGAACAGAAAACCAAACACCACATGTTCTCACTTATAAGTCGGAGCTGAACCATGAGAACACATGGACACAGGGAAGGAAACAACACACACTGTGGCCATACCTAGGTGATGAGTTGATGGGTACAGCAAACCACCATGGCACACATTTACTAATGTAACAAACCTGCACGTACTGCACATGTATCCCAGAACTTAACATAAAATATAATTAATTGTTTAAAAATTTTTTCAATATTTTCACCATGCCAGGAACAAAAAATCTGAGAATTAGATTTAGTAGTAGGAAGTGATGGGAGATCTGTTATGGTAATTTGATTCTCATTGTATCTATGTTTGTGTGTGCATGTGTTACGGGAAGGTGCAATATGTTTTATATGGCTTGATTGAAAGTTAAGTCATAATAATGAAATATAGCTGAGCAAAGCCATTTATGGGAGAGCTAAAGAAAAGTACTCCAATTAAGTTGCTTTTTAATGCTCTAATTTGATTTAGAAATGAAGCCCTAAAAATTTAGAAACAGGTATGTTCATTACAGTCTTCAGAGTTTCTTTCTTGAATGTTAAAATGTTAACATCTCTAACTGGCCTTTACTTGGAACAGAGGGAGCAAAAATTTAAAACTAAGCTCTTGAAGACCCATGCAGAGTGCTGTTATTTTGAACTGTCAATGAAAAGGAAAAACTCAGTCTGCATATATAACCTTTGTAGGCTTCAAAGATGATATTTTATTTCAAAGTTAAAATACCTGGCCTTATGCTTCCAGCCATGATGGAATAATGAAATTGAAAATCTAGGAAATGATGGGTCATGATTCCTGAGAAAAGGTAAAGAAGCAGGGTGAATTCAATGAACATCCAGTGTACAGCCTGAAGGCAGGTCTGAGGCTAAAAAGCAGAGAGAGAGGGAACCCAGACAGTGCTGGCATTTACTCTGAGTTAAGGTAAAGATCAGAGTTTATGGACGGCAAAAGGGCTAGAGACTGCAAGAACAAGTTCCAGAGATGAAGGGGCTGCACTGAGATAGAGCTCTGAGAATCTGCTCAGGGGTCCCCTTGGGTCTGGCTGAGTACTGATATGCAATTGTGTGAGAGGAAACTACCCAACTCTGAAGAAAGAACCTCAGTCTGAACAAGTGTCAGAGCTTACGTAGAGTTAGTAATTCATGTTTCTACCAAGCAGTGTGATTACATGGAGCATCTGCAAGAATCGTCATATAGTTATCACTATAGTAGTAACCCTAGACTAACTGGCACTCTGGACTAATTCTAATAAAGGTTAAAAGCAAGCTTCAGAAGGATCAAACTGATTCCAACTAGCCCAACTGTGCCACAATAAAATCTATCACCGCTTTAAAAAATCCAGCAGCAAACAATGTATTATCTAAAAAGTCCAATAATTAACAAAAAGATAGAAAAATAAGGATAATAAACAATAGAAAAAAAAACAAATTAACAGATAGAATTTGAAGACAAAAATCTTTTTTAAAAAGTACTACAAATATGTTCCATTTGTTCAAGAAGATAGAGAAAAAGAGTAATGTAAAATAATAAAAGAAAAAGTATAAGCTACAACAAAGAACCAACTGGAAATTTAGAGAAAAAAAATGTGCAATAAAAAATTACAATGCATGTATTGCCATCATATTAAATACTGCAGAAAAAAATAAGTAAATTTGAAGATGTAAAAATAGAACCTATCATATCCAGTGTTTATAAATAACTTTACTCTTTCAATTCAATTAAAAGGCAAATAACATTTAAAAATGAGCAATAGATTTGATTGACACATTTCTCCAAGGAAGAAATATGAATGGCAGGCAAATAAATACATAAAATATCTTCAACATCATTAGTTATAAAGGAAAACATAAATGAAAACCATCACAATGTGATAACAATGACATCCACTTGAATAGCTAAAATTTAATAAGACTGACAATACAAAGCTGTTGAAAATGTGGAGCAATTTAACTCCTATACATTACTAGTGGGGATGTAAAGTATTATAACCATTTTGAAAAACAGTTTGTCAGTTTCTTCTAAAGTTGAACATACCATCCAGTAATCCCCTTCTGATATATTTATCCAGTAGAAATGAAAGCCTATGTCCATACAAAACTTGTACTCACATGTTCATGCCAGTTTTATTAAGAATAAAAAACCAGAAACAACCCAAATGTCCATTAGCTGATAAGCACATAACCAAATTATGGAATATCTGGGATGGATACCACTCAACAATAGAGGAATAAATGGCTGATTTATAAAAACATGGATGACTCTCAGAAGCAGTATGCTAAATCAAAGAAACCAGGTATTAAAAAACTACATACTATTTGATGTTCTAAAAAAGGCAAAACTATAGTGACAAGGAATATCAGTGATCATGAAGAGTTGAGGTGCAGGAAGGAGATTGATTAGAAAGTGGCAAAAAATAAGTTTTAGAAGCTGTCACAATGTTCTATGAAAACATTGCCCAATAGAAATATAGTGCCAGTCATATAAGTAATTTGAATATTTTACTAGTTATATTTAAAAGTAAACAAGGTAAAATTAATTTTAATATATTTTATGTAATATATCAAAATATAGTCAATATATAATTAACATAAGTTAATGAGATATTTAAATTTTTTATACTAAGCCTTTGAAATCCATTATTATTATTATTATTATTTTACTTATACCATACTTAGTTAGGACTAGCCTCATTTCAAGTGATCAGTAGCCACAGGTGGCTAGCGGCAACCATTTTGGACAGAGTAGTCTATGTCATAATTGTGGTGGTTGTTATGCAACTGCATGCATTTGTCAAAACTCATAGAATTGTATATTTAAAGTTGGTACTATTTGTTGCATGTAAATTATCTCTCAACAAAGCAATTTCAGTGAAAAAACCTGGGAACAGAAAGTTAAACACCGCATGTTCTCACGCATATGAGGAAACTAAAAATGTTGATCTCATAGAAGTAACAAGTAGAACAGAGGATCGCAGAGGCTGGGAAGGGTAAGGAAAAGGGTATAGGGACGGATCTGTTAAAGGACACAAAACTATAGCTACATAAGGGAAACAAGTTGTGTTCTATAGCACTGTAGGATTACTATAGTCAACAATAATCTATAGTTTCAAATAGCTAGGAGGAGAATATGGATGTTCCCAACACAAAGCAATGATAAATTAGGGGGATGATGGATATACTGATTATCCTGATCTCATAAATCCACATTATATATATTGAAATATCACTATGCAGCCCATAAACATTTACAATACCATATGTCGATTAAAAGAATAAAATAAAATATTTAAAAAGCAGTTAAAGTAGTTGATTTGTGGGTAAGTTAACATAAAAGACCTTTTCTCCCACACTTGAAGGTGAAGCTCAAGGATACAAAAGAAACACAAAAACAACCAAACAATAAACAAATCCCTGTGAGAGGACTGTTATGATCTAACTGAGAAAGCAAGAGTGATACATATTATATTACACAGCAATCCATGACATCATATATAATACAGAACAGTCATGGTTCACACTAGAAGTTCAGCAAATTGGCTATGGCAAGTAATATCACAGATTCTGAGCTGGAATAACAAGAGACATAGAAAGAAATTGGCAGGTTATTTTTCTGTGAATCTTGTCGCTACTTAGTCCTTTTGTAGTTCAATGCAAGAAATATAGTAATCAGGAAACCTCATTTGTATCCCAGGTATTCTACTATTAACTATGTGACACAGTTCCTTTGACCTTAGTTTCCTCTCCAGAGTTACAGCAATTGCTCCATATGTCAATTGCCTCATACATACTCAATGCTATGTTAGACACAATACATCATTTATCTCTCTCTACAATGTAATTTGGTAACTATGATTACCCAAATTTTATAGACAAGTAAACTGAGACTTAAAAATGTTATTTGCTCAAGATGGCAAGCTATAATAGCAAGTATATAACTGAATTTAAACAAAGACTCTTCTATTTCACAAAGTCCATGCACATTCTACTGAATAGTATTACCTCTCAAAGTGGAGTTTAAACTAGATGTTCGCTAAGATGGATGATGCCTGTAGCACACAGCAGTGATTAAGAACTCAAATTCTAAGGGCATACAGGACAAGGCTGAAATTCCACCTTTGCTTCTCAAGGCTGTAATCTTGAATTTTACTTAACCAGTCAGTCTTAGTTTATTCAACTGTCTAGTATGCAATGGTTAAATGCAAGGACTTTAGAGTCAGACTGCATGGGTTAATTGCTTAACAGTTGTGCTACCTTGAGAAAGTTACTTAACCCCTATATTCCTCAATTTCCCCCATTTAAAAAGAGAGGCATAATAATAACGTCTGCAAAGGTTATGAGGACAAAATATACTATTATGAGGTAAGCATTTAGAATGGCAGCTGGCTTTATAAATGTTAGCTGTTATCATGGTGCTTTAGATGAATTCAGAGACCACTTTAAGTTCTAATGTTCTATGATTCTCTAATTTACAAAATACTGTGCAAACAACAGAAAACCAACTTTACTCTGAAATAACCCAGTTTGGGTCTTTGCCTTAAGCAATTCTAAAGTAATTCTCAAAGTTCGTAAGCCAAGAGAATGGCTTTTAGTCTTTAAAGGTCTAAATCAGCTTTCTGCAGTAGCAGTATCAGAGCCAATGAGGTTTATCCCAGGCGCGATTATTGCTAATTGAAAAGTTTACAGGACTAAAGCTTTATTACTACTATTATTATACTTTAAGTTCTGTGATACATGTGGAGAAAGTGCAGATTTGTTACATAGGTACACACCTGCCATGGTGGTTTGCTGCATCTATCACCCCGTCATCTCCATTAGGTATTTCTCCTAATGCTATCCCTCCTCAATCCCCCAACCCCCTGCTATGCCTTCCCTAGCCCCCCCTCAATGACACACCCTGGTGTGTGATGTTCTGCTCCCTGTGTCCCTGTGTTCTCATTGTTCAACACCCACTTTTATTCTTCATCACTGAAAGGCAATTACTGAGAGGTTGATATTTGTCTTTTTAAGTGGTTTGTCTGTGGGAAGGCAAAAAATTTTGGTTGACAAAGTTATTCACAACTTTACAACTGGGTCATTCAGACTGCTGTTTATATGATTTTAAAATGGCCCTGTGTCACATTCTGTGCTATGATATTATCTTGATTCATCTGTTGAAAAGGCATCCTCATATTTTCATCTTTCTGTCTGTCAACTCTTATGCAACTCTGAGGACAACCAATTCTAGGGCCATTACCAGTCTCTGCTGTGAACCTTGTCATTTCATATACACTCATGTCAATCACAATACTTGCTAAATTTGACTGAGTACAACTCTTTTATCCAAAAAATTAAATTTATAATGACCTAAATTGGTATTTTTGACTTTAACAAAATTCTTCATTTATGGAGAGCCTTAGAACTAAAAGAGACAAAATCTCTGATAAAAAAATTAAATGACATAATATGAGAAAATCTCAGAGTTTCCAAATTCAAATTCATTTTTTCTTTCTCTTTCTTTCTTTTTTTTTTTTGAGATGCAGTCTTGCTCTGTCACCCAGGCTGGAGTGCAGTGGTGTGATCTTGGCTCACTGCAATAACTGCCTCCTGGGGTCAAGTGATTCTCCTGACTCAGCCTCTCTAGTAACTGGGTTTACAGGCACCCACCACCACGCCCAGCTAATTATTCTTTTTGTAGTAGAAATGGGCTTCACTGTGTTGGTCAGGCTGGTCTCAAACTTCTGACCTCAGGTGATCCACCTGCCTTGGCCTCCCAAAGTGCTGAGATTACAGGCATGAGCCACAGTGCCCGGCCCCATATTCAGATTTCTATTGCACCTCTGATTTCCTTTTCTACCCGAATACTTGTCATGGTTAATTTTATGTGTCAACTTGATTGAACGACCATGTGCCCAGATGTTTGATCCAAAATTGTGGAGTATATCTGTGAGGGTGTTTCTGGGTGAGATTAGCATTTTAATGTGGTCAGATGAAAGCAGAGCGTCCTGCTTTACTCACCCAATAAACTGAAAAACTCAATAGAAGAAAAAAGCTGAGTAAGAAGGAATTTTGACTTCCCAACTGTTGAAGCTTAAAGATGTCAGTCTTCTCTTATCTTCAAACTGGAACGAAACCATTGGCTCTCCTGGGTCTTTCTGACCTCAGATTCTGGTAGTTCTCAGCCTCCACAATCATGTGAGCCAACTCTTTATAGTAAATCTCTTTATACCTATTGGTTATTATTATAGAGAGGATCCTACCTAGTGCAAGAATCTTCTTCTCTTTTTCTTCACAACTTATAAAAAAAATGGTGTGAGGGGCTCATGCAGAACCTCAGTGCTGGTTGCAATGACACTCATATGTTTTATTTTTCTAAACACACAAAATGAACTATCTAAAGTAACCTTTGTAAATTTAAATATAGGTTCTACTATTTCAAACACATACCCTGACAGTTTACATTAACTGTTTTCCTAGAGTAATAAAGAGCATGAATGAATAGGAATATTTTGTAGCCACTTGAAGTTGCTGGACTTTGAATACTTATTTAACTACTAGATCCTCGACTAAAAAACCTACTTTTCTTCTATGTGACAGTATCCATGTCACTGTTCTGAGAAAGATTTAGTAGGCAGATGGTGTTGAAAAGTCAATGTAATTTACTTAGAAATGACTAATGAACTAAACAAACATCTTTTTACACTAACTTACTATTACCAATCTTTATTAGAACCATTGGCCAATTAGTTCACAGGTAGAAGTAGAATAGGTGTCACAATTCAGATAGTCCTTTCTAAACATCACTACCAATTTTCTCAATGTTTTTGAGGACCAATATCTTTCACAGGAACTGGAGGAATAATAAATCATCTTTTTTATTTGAAAATATTTATACCACATACAAGTCTTTGTGATACCTCTTCCAGGTAAAGTAGTCAGCACACAAAGGATATTAGGATTTTGATTTGTATAAGATCTGAGAAGCAATAAGCCATATAGTTGTTCACAATGACAAGGGATATTTAACAAAATTATATTCTTCTATCCACCCTGTGATAAATTATTCACCATAGATGGTCCCTTTTTTGTTCACTATTGGCCTGTGGTCTGCCTTTTTTAGAGGTATCTTTTTTATTTTAGTTGGAGAGATCAACAATATACTATAATTTAACTGTACTACTACAAGAACTTACAGAATCTCTTGTTATTTATTTTAGTATTTAATATTGATTTAAAGACTTTATATTTTCTTGGAGGGTCAGCACTCATCCAGGAAATAGATGATTTCCTGTAATATTCAACAGATTTTGTTAGTTCTCAGGAGTGTTCTATATTTCCTTTGACATGTTAGTACCAATATGGCACAAAATCTCCAAAACAAAATAGAATTCTTACAGAAAAAAATCTATTAACTAGGATATCAATTCCAATCTGATGGATGGACATGTTTATGACATAGATTAAAGAGTTTCAGAAATATCTAATACCTATCACAAAAATATCTTAATGGATTGTCTACTTAACAGGATTCTACAGGCAACTTCTATGCACAATCACTAAATCCTCTATTCTAGAGCTTCTCTCCTGGAAATTTGAAGTCAACTTTACAATTTTACCCTTAAAATTTTGTATGCCTAGAGTAGGGACTTTCTGCAAAATATTACCAAATTGTATTTTATTGGTGAATAGAAAATTAAAAAATGAGCTTGGCTCCTGCCTCAGAAAACAAGAACTCATTACATACTATTGCTTATCTTAGTCATTCTCTGAGCCCTTTTGCTATGTCATTTTCTTTTGTCTGCAATATGTAGCAGTTTCTTAGTCATATCTGTGCTTAACATCCAAATAGAGCAGGAAATGACATTATGAGTTTGAAAGATATATTAATCTTTAATGTTTCTATTGCCAATTTTTCTCCAAAGTATCAGCATCGTTTCATTTTTACAAACAGTTCTCTATCATAATATATTCAAACCTTTAGCTTCTTTTAAAAATGTATGACTTATATTTGCATTTCCCAAATAACAAATAATTAAAAAATTATTTTGCTCACTCTTCTTATTCTCTATTGAACCATGTCGATGCAATTTCATGTTGCTTATTTCAACATGTAGCATTTATGCTTTTGTTGTCTCAAAAAAATATTTCATATTTGCTCGAGTTTATCTCATATAGTTGACACTTCTTTGGTTGAGCACTTTAAAGGTATTACTTCATCATATTTAAGGATCTATTGTTTGTTAATTAAAAAATGATAACCCTTTGTAACTTTTTGTAGATAATCTGTGTTTTCTCTTTAGAAGTTCCTAACCTTTTTTGGATTATTATCAATACAATGTGATTTCACCATAAGGTGCAAACACATGGCTTTGCTTGTATTTATCCTTTTTGGGATAGAGTGTTTTTTCTAAATATGAGAGCCTATCAGTTTATATAGCTAAAAAATACTTTATGTTATCTCTGTAAATAATTTCTCACTCTTCTTTGGTCTATTCTCTTCTTTACTAATTCTCACTAGTGAGATTTTGGAGCATTTCATTTACTTCTCTTTTACTTTGAACTTCTAATTCGTGTCTTCCATGTCTTTATATCTTTATTTTATATTTCTTTAGATCTGTCTTCCAATTCATTAATTATGTCATTTACTCTATTGAGTCTCATGTTGAACCCTTCTTTTTTATTTTAAAGATCATATTTTTATTTCTAGAATTCCTATTCAATTGTTTTTATTAACTTGTTTTCTGTTTAATGATCTGATATTCACATTAGGTTTTTCCTTCTTTTTTTCCCTTTGAACATTTAAATCTCATTTATTGGCCATCTATTTGCATTTTCTATTGTATAATCCATGTGGCAATGTATGACTGCTTTTGCATTTGTTGACTTTTTCAAGGCAACATGTTTCTATATGAGCTTTGTAATTTTAGAATACCTATAGCAGTTTTTTAAATGGAATTCATCAGTTGTGGACGTATTTCCAGAAACAATTTCACATTCATATCTACCAGAATCTTTTAGCTTTCACTGTTCTGGACCTATTTTCAGCATGAGTTTTCTACATTTCAAGGTAGTGTGAATTTGCATGCCACAAATATGCAATGCATAGGCTTAGCATTTTGATTTGTCATGAGAGAGTTATTCTACTCATTATCTATAACTGTCAACCCACTCTTATGACTAACATGTGCCAATATTTATAGGATATAGTCAGAGTCTCCAGCTAGATATGGTTAAAACTCGTAGATCAAAAGTACAGATGACATAGAAGATTGTATGTCGATACAGATAAAGATTATTCAAATTCCACTTATTTGGAGTTGTCTGAACAATGTCTATAATATGAAACAAGGCTATAGACGTCTGAGCTGATTTTCTTATAAGATATGTATAAGGAGTTTGTCTTTCTTGACAATCACAATGTTTGCTGTTTCTTGCTGCTTTATAATTCAATCTCCAATTAATGTACTACTTTTGTTTCCTAGCCTCCAATTTACTACAACCTTGTTTCCCTCTAATTTTCCAGATGCTGATTTAACTCTTCATCTTTCAGTAAGCATTTTTTTCCTTTTAATTTAGATCAATGTTTCTTGAGTTGACTATCAAATCCTCTTACCTTACCTCTCCGTCTTGGTAAACTTTCACATTAAACTCTGGATTAATAACCATTCACAGGGACTTTTTCCACCAATGGCTCTAAATGAATTTCAATAAAAACATGTCCTAGTTTCTTGATGTAGCCCCAAAGTGTCTGCTTTTGGATAATTGGACTATGGAGGCCCAAGAGAGAATCAGGCTAATGCCAACTGGCTAAGAATGTCAGGCAAGTCTCCCTTTTGAAAATGAGACTCCAGATCATATCACTGTAACTCTGTGTATGACTGCTTTCTGGAAAGAAGATTTCTTTTCCTCTAGCACAGATATTCCTCTGTAGTCTGCTGCTACAGAGGAACTCAGCCTACATAAAGCATATGTAAATCCTGCTGTTCTCAAGATGAAGTCACAATTGTACATGTTTCTCTAGTAGGCTGCAGGGAAAAGTAGACTTGTCTACATGTAGATTGTGTGTATATCTTAAATTACTGGAATAGGATTTATTCCTGGCAAGGGCTGATACAGGAGAATAGGGAAGGAATGAATGTAGATACCTTTGTAACTATAAAATACTATAAAATATATATAGTTCCATTAAGATAACATTAAACAAAGTAAGCATATGTTTTATGAAGGCCTTTAGACTCACATAGTGTCTGGTAGCGATTCATTTTCTTTAACATGAGCAGAAATGATTCAAATCAGCTTTTAGATTAATACAATATAAAATCATCTGCTTTAGCATGTAAGAGCAGTAGTTATTTTCTAAAATTTCTGGCTTCTGGTTAAAAACCTACATGTGGATTTTCAGGCCTGATCATTGGCAACTTTAAGGAATTTACCCAGCAGGTCTCATGAGGGAAAGCTACCCTCCCCACATCACACTGGGTGCACAGCCTGTGGGTTCATTGCAGTCTCTCTAGAAGGAGTTGCAACAAGGACGCAGTGCCTCTTGCCAGCCATACTTTCATGTATATTTGTTTTCCTAGCCCAGACACCTTTATTCTGAGGTCTCCTTATCCTATGCCTTGATCAGAATTCTTCTTCAGGTTCTTCTGCTGAAGAGAGGGAAACTTTGAAGATATTTTCTCCATCACTCTGACTTAATAATCAGTAATTTTCCACTCCTAACCCTACACCTCTCTTTCCTCTTAGGTCCCAGGTCCACTAAACTGCAGGAGCCTGTGTTCAGAGTTCCCTTGACCATGAGATGTCCTCCCCCTGATCTATCTGACTCTTTATGGGAGCATCATTCTCTGGTGGGAGTGTGGAAGTAAGAATGAAATAGAGGGAATCAGGACTTTTTGCAGTGTTAAACTCTTGAATATGCTCTTGCATTAAGCAATGCTTATGGACTTCACTGTTTACTCTCATGTTGGCTCCTTGTTGCTTTAACCGACACATGGCAACTCAGCTCTGTCTGCAGCTCAGGTGCCTGACACCTCTGGTGTTGAATGCTTGGCCTTGTTAATAGGTGTGGAAATACTTCTCAATTGTTCCTAATAGCCAGCTACCCTTTGTAAAACACCTGACATCATCCACACTAAATACAAAATGTTATGGCTCGAATTAAGATGGACATCAGAGTAACTTCTTTGAGGGGTCACAACTCTTGGCCTAAAAGACCAGCTAGACAGTCCCCTTTTCATTTGAATGGCTCTCATGTATAGTTATATCAACTGAATTTTTCATGTTGAGCTATCCTGATTTGTCATTGAAACTGTTGTTTTCTGGGTATGAAATAAGAGAGTTAATAAGCTTCTGAAGCATTGAGAAGCTGCTAGTGAAGACATATTCTAGCTTTCTATTTTTAAATAAATTACATTAGAATAAATTTAGTAAATCTCTGCTGGGTTATATATTCCCCAAGAACATGTAGAAACTCTTCTTTAATTATTTTGCAAACTACTGCTTACAACTGGAGTTTTCACAAAGAAGATATTTTATTAATATTTTCCAAAGTGAGGACTTTTTTCACCTTTTATAAAACAGATATATTTCCTTTAATTAAACAAGAACTGTATAGTTTATAATGCTTTCTTTCTACCCAGAAACTCAAGACTAGGATTTGTTAAATATTTTCTATTCTTTTCAATTAGATTTTTAATTTTAACCCTTATTTTGATTTTTTGTGTCTTATTTCAACTCACTTTAAAATACCTTCTCAAAAGGTATAAAAACAAAGAAATAATGAAGTAAATTACTGATGTTTGATCATCAGTCAATATATAATTGTTACTTTAATTTAAAATTAAGTAAAATAAGTTAAAATAAATTTAATATAAATTGTTTTAAAATAAATTGAAATCTCAAAATATTCAAAGAAAATATTAAATTGCAAAGTTAAAGACTATCTCAAGATTATGCTAAAGAAATTTTTAAAAAAGAGGCAAATTAGTTGGTTTTAGGAACTAGCAGATTTTTATTGATTAAGTTTGAATGGCATATCTGAAATTGACCAGGGAGAAATATACGTGATAGTGAATAAGTGCAAAATATGATACCAGTGAGCATTTATTTTTTGCATCAGCAGAATCTAAATCTCCTGAGTGAGAATTAGAATCCTAGAGCAGTAATTCAAAGAAAGGTATAAGTGAGTTTCAGTATTAGGCTCCCCAATGAGTGTTTGCATTTAAAACAGTAGGCTATGAGAAAAGCAGAATTTATAGTCTACTTTATAGCTATGGATTGGAAAGACAATAGAAAGCAGTTAAAGTACCCAGGCAGAAGTCCTGGATCCTAGAGGAAGGTAACCTGGGTTAGAATCTACAAACCACTGCTGAACAAAATAAGAGAGGACACAAACAGATGGAGAAATATTCCAAGCTCATGGTTAGGAAGAATCCATGTCATGAAAATGGCCATACTGCCTAAGGTAATCTATAGATTCAATGCTATCCCCATCAAGCTACCAATGACAATGACCTTCTTCACAGAACTGGAAAACACCACCTTAAACTTCATATGCTCTCAAAAGAGGGCCCGCATAGTGAAGTTACTTCTAAGCAAAAAGAACAAAGCTGGAGGTATCACACTACCTTGTTATTAGGTGCGGAAATACCTCTCAATTGCACAAACTATACTACAAGGCTACACTAATAAAACAGCATGGTACTGGTACCAAAACAGAGATATAGACCAATGGAACCTAACAGAGGCCTCGGAGGCAGTGTCATACATCTACAACCATCTGATCTTTGAGAAACCTCACAAAAAAAAGCAATGGGGAAAGGATTCCCTGTTTAATAAATGGTGTTGGCAAAACTGGCTAGCCATGTGCAGAAAGCAGAAACTAGACTCCTTCCTGACACCTTAAACTAAAATTAACTCCAGATGGATTAAAGACTTAAACATAAGACCCAACAGCATAAAAACCCTAGAAGAAAACCTAGGCAAAACCATCCAGGACATAATCATAGGCAAGGACTTCATGACTAAAACACCAAAAGCATTGGCTACAAAAGCCAAAATAGACAAATGTGACCTAATCAAACTCCACAGCTTCTGGACAGCAAAAGAAACAATCATTAGAGTGAACCGACAACCAACAGAATGGGAAAAAATTTTTGCAACCTATGCATCTGACAAAGGGCTAATATCCAGAATCTACAAAGAACTAAAACAGATTTACAAGAAAAAAACAAGCCCATTCAAAAGTGGGTGAAGGATATGAACAGACACTCTTCAAAAGAAGACATATATGAGGCCAACAAACATATGAAAATATGCTCATCATCACTGGTCATTAGAGAAATGCAAATCAAAGCTACATTGAGATACCATCTCATGCCAGTTAGAATGGCGATCATTAAAAAATCTGGAGACAACAGATGCTGGAGAGGATGTGGAGAAATAGAAACACTCTTACACAGTTGGTGGGATTGTAAATTAGTTCAACCATTGTGGAAGACAGTGTGGCAATTCCTCAAGGACCTAGAAATAGAAATTCCCTGTGACCCAGCAATCCCATTACTGGGTATATATCCAAAGGATTATAAATCATTCTACTGTAAGGACACATGCACATGAACGTTCATTGCAGCACTGTTTACAATAGCAAAGACTTGGAACCAACCCAAATGCCCATCAATGGTAGACTGGACAGGGAATATGTGGCACATATACACCATGGAATACTATGCAGCCATAAAAAATGATGAGTTCGTGTCCTTTGTAGGGACACGGATGAACCTGGCAACCATAATTCTCAGCAAACTGACACAAGAACAGAAAATCAAACACTGCATGTTCTCACT
>CAUYLG010005380.1:0-13708 GCA_963573385.1 Cacajao melanocephalus | reverse complement strand
GTGTTGTGTTTTTCAGTTCCATCAATTCATTTATATTCCTCTCTAAGTTGTCCATTCTCGTTAGCATTTCGTTAAATCTTCTTTCAAGGTTCTTAGTTTCTTTGCATTGGGTTAGTACATGTTCTTTTAGCTCATAGAAGTTTCTTATTATCCACCTTCTGAAGCCTGATTCTGTCAGTTCATCACACTCATTCTCCATCATGCCTTGTTCTCTTGCTGGTGAGGAGCTGCGATCCCCTGTAGGAGGAGAGGCATTCTGATTTCGGGTGTTCTCAGCCTTTTTGCACTGGTTTCTTCCCATTTTGTGGATTTATCCACCTGTTGTCTTTGTAATTGCCAACTTTCAGATTGGGTCTGAGTGAACGTCCAGCTTGTTGGTGATGAAGTTTTTTCTGTTTTTTAGTTTTCCTTTGGCAGACACCCCTTCCCCACAGAGCTAGGCCTTCCCGGGTTCAGCTGTGCTTACTGTGAAACTCTCAGTCCTCAGCACTTTCAATTGCTGTTCTCCTTGTGGGGATGGGACCAGCCGAGCCCGACTCAAAGGGCACCCAGTCGCGTATACTCCACACTGAGATGCACTGCGCTGCACCGGAGCACCGGCAAAACAGCTGCGCTGGCCAAAAGAGTCGCGCTGGTGACACGTATGGCTCCTCCGCTGGGAATTTCCCAGTTTGTGGGCCACAGAAATTCATCTGAAATTGTGGCGTCCACTCGCTCTCTGTGCTTTCACTGGGAGCTACAATCCTGAGCTGTTGTTAATCGGCCATCTTGGATCTCTGCCCGGTGGTGAAGTTTTTTCTGTTTCTTAGTTTTCCTTTGGCAGATGCCCCTTCCCTGCAGAGCTGGACCTTCCCGTTTCAGCTGTGCTTACTGTGAAACTCTCAGTCCTCAGTGCTTCCAATTGCTGTTCTCCTTGTGGGGATGGGACCAGCCGAGCCCAACTCAAAGGTCACCCCGTCCTGTATACTCTGCGCTGAGAAGCACCGTGCCAGGGCACCAGCAAAACAGCTGCACCGGCCAAAAAAGTCGCGCTGGCGACCCGTGTGGCCCCTCCGCTGGGAATCTCCCAGTCTGTGGGCAACAGAAATTCGTCTGAAAGTGCAGCGTCCACTCGCTCTCTGCACTATCACTGGGAGCTACAATCCTGAGCTGTTGTTAATTGGCCATCTTGGATCTCTCTCATTATTTCTATTTTAAATTAGATATTCTGGTCATTATATTTAAACTCTTAATTTAGATTGATTTTGGAGAAGTATACCTTCTTGCTATAACCATCTTTGTGGAAACATGCCTAAGAGTTTCATTCTAACATATACAATTGTATTTGTGTAAATCAAAGAAATATCAATATAATTATTCACAAAAAGCCTGCATATTATATGAGTTTTGATATTTAATATATGACTGCAGGTCATGATATATTATCTAATTCAATTACTGCATAAAGCAAAAGAAAAAATGACAGACTATGATTAGCATGTAAAATATTTATTTCTGTCACTACTATTGTTAATATATGTGACTTCTTCTACCATGGTTACGGTTATTCTAATGTTTTAATTATAAAGTGCACGATTTAGCAAAGAATATTCAGAGGAGGGCTCATAAAGCACTCATTTTGATATGAAGATAAATTATCAAAGCTATATTTACACTAATAAGATCAGCCAATTTTATGTTAGCAAACTAAAATCAAAATCAAATCAATACAAAAGGCTCTTGACAATTTATGTAAAGAAACTAGAAGTGATTTTAAAAGATGATATATCTCTCTTAATAGAACAACTATTTACAGCACTATTTCAAATACATGGCAATTTTGCTTATATTATTAACCCAACTTTCTATGTTGTTTTTTTCATTGACACCGGTTTGGAGCTCAGTTCTCCACTGGGAAACACCTGTCCACAGTTAACAAGGTGTTAACCATAAAAACAATAACAAATTGAGTCAAGAAATTAGTTCACAAATTCTTAAAACAAATTTTAAAAAATTCAAAAGAGTACAGAATAAAAAATAAATGTATATTATTTTGTTAGAATAAAAGGTTTATGGTGATTCTAGCTTTGTAATTGAGCAAATTATTAAACCTCTCATAGTCTTGCTTTACTCGAGACTGGGAATAATGATTATATTCATTTCACAGAATTTTTGTAGAGTTCAATATAGTTAATACAGGTAAATGTCTGGCACATGACAAGCCCTAAAAACATATTAGCCATCCTCCTTATCCTTAATATTATCCACATATTACACATATATATTTCAACCAAAATGTGGATAATAATAAGGATAAGGAGGATGGCTAATACCACATTGATCTCTCCAAAGTTCTATGAAATGAATATAATCATTATTCCCGTATATATTACATATGTTATATATATATGTACATGCATCCCAAAGGACAAGGTTAGAGAGAATGGGGGAGAAACAAATTTGAAAAGGTCACAGTTAAAAATTTCCTAATATTGGTGAAAAATATAAAAGACTTAGCAAATTCCTAAGCAGAATAAAATCAAAGACATAACAGATTACAGTCACACTGCTCAATAATAAAGATTAGGAGAAATCTTACAAATAGCAAGATATTAAATATTTGGGATAAAACATACAAATGATGACTGACTTTTCATTACCACCAATGGAAAAGGTAAGACGATGGAATACCAATAAAATGTGAAAAGTAAAAATGTTCTTCAAACATGCAGATGCATTCAAGACATTTTCAGATTTCAAAATAATGGAGATACAATATTATTAGCATATCGAAGAAATTTAAATGAAGTTCTTTAGGAAAATGATGGCAGATGGAAGCTTTATTTTCAAAAAACATGAAGAATAATAGAAGTGCTGAATGTGTGGATAAATCTAAAAGATAATCTTTCATATATGTAAATATGTACGTATATACATACATAATAGTTTCACATAATGAAGAGATAAAATAATTTTACTGATCTCAGGTTCTTACATGTTACATGAAATGGTACAATATTGTCCTTAAGTCAACAGTGATAACGTATTATTACAAATTTTACTCTTAGAGCACTTATTCTAAACAAGGTGTAGTTGTTTTCTTTCATAGGACATTTGAAAATATCTGGAAACATTTTTGGTTGTCACCACTGGAGGAGAAGTCCTGGCCTCTAGAGAACAGAGGCTAAGGATGCTGATAAACATACTGCAATACACAGGACGGCCCCTCACAAAAAAGGATTTTTCAGGCTTAAATGGCAACAGTGAAAATACAGAGAAATGCTTTCCTGGAACACCCATTTAAAGAGTTAAACAAAGAGGTTCTAAAAAGTTAGCATAGAGGAATTTAAATTAGCATGTGAAAACTAATGAGCTTACCCAAAAGAAGGCTTAAATGGTGAGCTAGAAGAAAAAACAAAAAGATGTGGCAACTGGAAGGCAAATAATAAGAGGGCAGAATTAAACTTCACTGTATAAATAATGATATTTAATGTAAATAAATTAATAGGCAGAGATTGTCAGCTGGGATAAAAAGTAAAACTATGGTATATATAGGATACATAATTTAAATTAAAATAAGGAAAGAAAATATAAAATGAATGTAAAATGATAAAAATAAAAACATTAAACATAATTCTGGAGCATCTTTATTAATATAAGACCAAAAAATGTGTTAGATAAAGAATATTAACATTTAGAAATTGAGATATATTATGATGATTAAGGGGCATTTGGAAGGAGGACATAAAATATGTAAATTCACCTAATTGAGTTTCAAAATATATGAAGCATAGAGTGATCAACCTGTAAGAAGATATCAGCAGACCTACAATCACATTTAGAATTTTTTATCACTATTCACACAGTAATATTTAGAATAATTAAATACAAATGTCACAAAATCCGTAGCATTTCCAAACGCTATCAACCAACCTGACTTAATTGACATATTAAACACTGCAATCTACTACAAAAAAAATAAACTCTCCTTTCCAGTACACATGTGATATGGTTTGGCTCTGCATCCCCACCCAAATCTCACCTTGAAGTGTAATAATCTTCATGTGTCAAGGGTGGGACCAAGTGGAGAAAACTGAATCATGGGGGCAGTTTGCCCCATGCTGTTCTTGTGACAGTAAGTTCCCATGAGATATGATGGTTTTTATAAGGGGAGCTCCCCTTTGCTTGGCACTCTTTTTTTCTCCTCCTGCCCTGTGAAGAGGTGCCTTCTGCAATGATTGTAAGTTTCCTGAGGCCTCCCCAGCATACAGAACTGTGAGTCAATTAAACCTCTTTTCTTAGTCAGCCTTGGGTATTTCATCATAGCAGCCTAATACAGGCTAATACAACATATAATGATTGAACATTCAAATTATGTTCTTTAATCACAGTGAAAAAAATTAGGACTTTGTAGCAATGCAACTGTTAGAAAATTACCACATTTTTAGAATTAAAATAGCACATTTCTAAAGAGCCCCTGGGTCAAAAATAAAATGATAAATTATATAAAACTGACTGCTTTGGGGGGTGTAGCTAAGCAGTGTTTAGAAGGAAATTTAAAACTTTAAAAGACTATATTTGAATAAACATATTTAAAAATCTATCACCTAAATTTCCCCATAAAATTCAGAAAACACAGAACAGGTGAAATCAAAAGTAAATAGAAGGAAAATAATTGAGACCAGAGGAGATTCAATGAAATAATAAAAAGGAGATAAGACATGGGAAGTTAACAAAGTGGACATCAGAAAAATGAATTTTAAAAATCAGTTTACAGTGAAAAACATTTTTAAAATAAACAAAGTAAATTTTTAAGAATGAATAAAAAAATGTTCCAGATTTCTACACTGAAAAGTGGAAAAAGACCAGTCATTATGATTCATGCCTGTAGTCCCAGCACTTTGTGAGGCCTAGATGGGAAGATTGCTGGAGCCCAGGAGTTTGAGAACACGCTGACAGCCTGAGCAATATAGTTAGATCTTATCTGGATAGTAAGTAAATAAATAAACAAACAAACAACCAGCCAAACATGGTGGCACACACCTGTAATACCAGCTACTTGGGTGGCTGAAGTGGGAGGATTGTTTGAGCCTGAGAGGCAGAGGCTGCAGTGAGCCCAGATCACACCACTGCACTATAGTCTGGGAGACAGAGCAAGACTTTGTCCCAAAAAAATAAATAAAAATTACAAAATATTACGATGACCTAGATAAATGGAGAAAGAAACCATCTTCATTAATTTGAAAATTCAACATTGTCAAAGTGTCAATTTTTGTACATTGTTCCATACATTTTATGGAAATTTAGTAAAAATGCCAATGGGCTTCCTTGAAAAAGTTTGGTATTTTTCTATAAGTACTCATATGAAAATGCAAAGAACTTGGAATACTCAAAACTATCTCCAACAAAGGTCATTGTTGTAGGACACATATTAACTATTATTAAAACTTACCCCATAAACTTATAATAATCAATATAATATGCTAATGGACAAGAATAGAAAAGCAGATCAAAAGCATAATAGCACAGATAATCCAGTAGTAGATTCTCACTTATAAATTCAATTGATGTTTGAAAAAGTGCTATGAAAAAAATGATAAAGAAATTTTTCTACAGCAAATGGGCTAGAAAAACTGGAGAAACATATTAAAAACATATTTGCCCTTTCTCTTAAAGATAAAATATAGAGATAAAGAGAAAGCTAACTTTACATTTATTAAAGGACAATTTAGTGAAAATTTATTGCTTTGAAGTAGGCAAATATTTTTGAAAGAAAATGGAAAAAAAGATTTACTATATATCATTAAGGAAATAAATGTGATGAACTGGGAAAAGCATTTATATTACCTATGACAAACAAGGGATTTATATACAGAATATATCAGAAATTCTTATAAATTGGATAGTAAAAACATGACAACCCTTTAAAAACTGGTCAAAGTATATAAACAAACACTTCTCAAGAAGACATATAGATGGCCAGTGTGTAAGTAAGAAAGTCATCAATATCACTTCTTATCAGAGAAATACAAATTAAAACCACAATGTGGTACATCTACTGAGATAGCTAAAATTAAAATGAGAACAATAAATATTGGCAAGGATGTAAAGCAATTGGAACCCTTCTACAGTTCTGAGGAAGTATAAAATTATATACTTGTTTCAATGACATGTTATAAAATGAGAAGACAAAAACTGGTAGGCAAGTAAACATTAGGACAAGTTTTCTTTTTGGCATTAAAAAGAGTATAGTAAATAATTACTCTCTTCCATTCTTAAAGAGTTGACCAATACTTGTATGAATGAAGACTAGAATAAAGTAAGCCTCAACGTATTTATGAAGTGAGAAATTTGAGGAAAACTGAGGCTAATTTTAAATATATAAAACCAAGAAATAGGATTTTACAAATCTCCATATAGTGCTATTGGAAAAAATATTTTAAAAAAAAATTTTGCCAAAGATAAGTGCTGAATGGGACATTGTTATATAATGCAATGGACTTAATATTTTTGTTTCTTTTCCTCCCAAATTCATATGTTGAAATCCTAACCCTCAATGTGATGATATTAGGAAGTAGGGCTTTTGGAAGGTAATTAGATCATTAGGATGGAGCCCTCACAAATAGGATTAGTATTCTTATAAAGGGGACCCCAAGAGTTCTCTTACCCTCTTTCTTCCATATAAGGATAAGATATAAGACTGCTGTCTGCCAAAAGCATCTGCACCAGAACTGAACCAAGCTGGCACCCTAATCTTGATTGGAACTTCCAGCCTCTAGAACTGAGAGAAATGAATTTCTGTTTATAAGCCATCTAGTCTGTGTTACTTAGCTGCAGTAGCCCAAAATGACTAAGACATATGGTGATTATGCATCCTGCTTTGTTTTTTGGATTGTTATTTTAATTGGGTCAGAAGAGTAAGTAGGCAAACTCATGTGCTCTGCCCAGCATTATGAACCAGAACTAAAACTCCTGTTTTAAATGCAAGTCTCCCTACTCTACTCTTTACTTGAATTCTGGAAGATAAAGAGACATAAGAAGGAAGAGGCCAAGGCAATGTTTTAAATAACTAATGATTTTCCATACAATACAAATGGTCACAGTAAAGCTATTACACAAATACAAGAATAAAACTGGAAACCAGTCTGAGATCTGTGCTGTTATATCTAAGTGTTTTCATTTGAAAACATTTTATTTTGAAAGAATTTTGAAAATTCTCTATGCCCTCACGTATTTTAAACTTGATGGCAATATTATCATAATTTAAAAGTTATTTTTACAGTTAATTTTAAAGGCTTTAGCATGTTTTTATACAATCCTACTTTAAACAGAAAATAAAACCCATTGATAGCACAAAGTCAGATTTAGTGTCATTAGTTTCCATACTTCACAGCAGCTTCACTGTGGTCATTTAATTAAGTTTACCATAATTCAGCTTTGGATTTAGTAGAGTTTAAATATTGGAACTTCACTTACAGTGTTAGATTCAATGTTGAACCTCACTTACATTTTTTACTGAGACCAAGAATCTTCAGATGTAGTCTTTTCAAATTATGAGAAATGTCAATCATATGACCTAAATGGCAAAGGCAGTTCTTATCAGCCAAAATCAGACTGAATTTTCATGAAAATGTCTGCCTTCATTTTTAATTTATAGTTAAACATAATTGTCTTTTATTGCCATGACTGAAATCTCACTACTGAATTACAAGATAAATATATAAGTTAGAAAATTTATAGAAAGCCCCACCCTTCTTTTTCATATGAATAAATTAGGGTGCTCCTTTTTAAATATTGTTCTCTTTATTTTACCCTTACATTGTTCTTCTCAAAAGCAATGTATCTAGAATAATTGTTTGGTGTTTGACTGTATTTTTACCCTGTGGGAACATACTACATTAAGTGGGATGAATGAAATGCACTCTCTTCTTTTGTATAGTGAGTGGTAAAAGGACAATTTTGAAAGGAGAGACAGAAAAAATGATTTGGCAGATTACAGATGTTCCATGGCACATTTTTTTTTTAGGAAAAGACACATATTGAAGTTGTAGGTCTGGAACTAGATTTTTTTAAAAGCTGTTTATGTGTATGCCCAGGTACCTGCCAGAAACTTTATGTATCCTCAGATGCCTAGGTAACCAATTTTGAAGACTACTGATTTATAAAATAATAGTTCAAAAATTTTGTCTTAGTGATGTTTTTTCACAATTTCTTTTCAACAATAAGACCTTATAGGTTTTTCCAGAAAAAAATTACAAAATAGAATGATTGAAAATAAAATCGGCAAGGCTGCAAGTATGGATTTATTCTTTTTTACTACTCTAGTTAGTCTTTTTGTCTCTCTTGTATGTAAACACACACACAAACACATGCACCTAAACAGAAAATTTTCATTTCGTTTAACATTCAGTTATTAAATAGAGTCATAAATAAAGTTATTTATACACCAGTCTCTTTGCTAGCCAGTGTGGATATAAATATTTACAAGATACAACACTTAACCCAAAGGATGTACAGTCTGTAGAGGAAGAAGCACTGGCAGTTGTCACTTTGCCACATTCTGGATTGTCTCATCATGTTACAGTGATGTGTACACATGTGGCTGCCACCAATGCTGATGGGAGCTACCAGGCTGCAGTGTCCTGCCCACCCAGCACAGCATGTGCTGCCATATTCATAGCTGCCTTTAAGGTCCAGGATGATGCTTTCTAGTAGTAACCCAATGCAAACAAAATGTGGATGTGCCTGGAAAAAATAGTCGTAATACCTTTCAGTGTGTTCTGTTTCACTTATTTAATTTTAATGGTAGCCCTAAACTCAAAAAGAATCTATATCCCACCCTAGACTAACCCCTTATAGAAGCACTGTCCCTTTGAGTGCAGAAGCACTGTGGAAGGTCTCTCCTCCAGATGTGTTCTTTATGAGGGCTGCTTTGTGTTATAAACATGAAAAGAAGCTATATAGTCTTAACTATGAAAGTTAAATTAAGCATTTGAATGTCTGTAAGGCTATAATTCCAGTGATATCCATATAAATTAAGCCTCTAAAACTTCTTTCTTCTAATAATAGATTTTTAAAGCACATCTGACCTAAAAAGAATTGTTTGATTTTTTAAAACAGGTTCCTATCATCAAAATTTATTGTCTTTAACTTTATTTTGAATATGCTTCATGGCCATTAAGTGAAGCTATATGTAGAAGAAAAAAAAGTGCTGGTAGAACATAAAAACTGCAACTTAAAAACAAAAATTAAACCTAAGTAGAGTTTGTGTTTCATAGATTTTCTGGTGCTTTACTACAATTTAAAGGTTTTTTCCTTTCAGTCACTAAACATGTGGCAATGAGTTTCACTTTCTTGCCAAACAATAATTTTTATTTACCAAAATGAGTCTTAAATAGCTGCATTGATTCCTCCACACTTGAAGCTACTTAACTAGAAAGAAAATATTGTGTAAAAGGCATTTAAAAATACTAATAGCAGCAAAGAGTAGCTAATGAAGCTTTAATGAGATTTTCTGTTTAGAAAAATGTTAGCATTCCTACAGAAAAAGATAAATATTGACTTATTTTACGTCGATATTTTGGAAGATTTCATAACAGTGGTATTTTGATCATAGACCCTAAGGAATGCTTACAGTATATGGCAAAGGAGTCTAATAAAGACTGCCCAGTGCATACTAAAATTGACCAAATTCAAAATGTATTCTTCCTAAATTTGATCTATAATGATAAGAGTTTTCTGGACCAACCATATGAAGTGTTAGACTTGATGAAAATCAAAAAGAAAGATACCAATAAAATTCCAAAAAGATGAATAACCACACAAAATTCCAAATATTGTGCCTGTTTGAATGTACACATTTCTCAAAAGGATGCCTGCTTTTTAAAATAAGAAACTTTCCTTTCTATTATAAAGTTATCTTTCCAGTAGATCAATTTTGAAGTTTGTAGATTACTGAACGTAAATTCTATTGTAGGGGCCTGGTAGACCCCAAGGACAATTTCATTGTAATGATTAATACTGTTAATATTGTTTTTATTCTTATTTATGTATGTACTCTGTGAATTCTGTGTGCTAGATAATATCTTCCATACAAGTATAGATTATCTCAAAAACAGGTAGCTAAAACATAGCTGCGAGAAGGTATTTTTATCTTCATAATTTTACAGATAGATACACTAGGTTCAAAAGAAGTACGTTATCCATTGTTGAACTATGAATAACTATTTGATTCAAGATCTAACTCCAAATAAGACTGGTGCCAAATCCTATGTTATTACCACTGCTAGACACTTACAAGAATGTTATTACCACTGCTAGACACTTACAAGAGCTTCCAAATGAGTTTTCAGTACTAGAACAGTTAAAACCTTCTAGAAATTCATGAAGAAAAAAGTTATGAAATAATGTCTTCTATTTTCAAAAGTGGTATGCAGGTTCTTAGGATTCACAAACTGCAATTGTCATAATCCCTTAATACATTTTAAATATTTGATTATGAGAGTCCTGGTAGAATTAAACTGTGATATCTCATTGGTTTACTCATCACTATGTGTT
Source organism: Cacajao melanocephalus (assembly GCA_963573385.1). Classification (NCBI taxonomy): domain Eukaryota; kingdom Metazoa; phylum Chordata; class Mammalia; order Primates; family Pitheciidae; genus Cacajao; species Cacajao melanocephalus. The sequence continues at coordinate 3,172 of CAUYLG010005380.1, read as the reverse complement.
TTATGGATGTTCTATTTCTTTTTGTTGTTGTTGTTTCCTTTCCAATTTTTGTTTTAGGTTAATGGGGTGCATGTGCAGGTTTGTTACATGGGTAAATTCTGCATCACGGGTGGTTGGTGTATGGATAATTTTGTCATCCAGGTAATCAGCATCATTATTGATAGGTAGTTTTTTATTCCTAACCATCTTCCTACCTTCCACCCTCAAGTAGGCTCCAGTGTCTATTGTTCCCTCCTTTATTTCCATGAGTACTCTATTTTCAGCTTCTACTTATATATGAAAGCATGCAAGTGTTTGATTTTCTGTTCAAACATTAATTCACTTAAGATAATGGCCTCTAGTTTTATCCATGTGGCTGCAAAGGATGTGCTCTTTTTCATGGCTGTGTAGCATTCCATGGTGTGTCTGTACTGTATTTCCTTTATCCAGTCCACCATTAATGGACGTGTAGGTTGATTTCATGTCTTTGCTATTGTGAATTGTACTGAGATAAATGCACACGTGCATGTGTCTTTATGGTAGAACAATTTATATTCCTTTGCATATATGCCCAGTAATGGAATTACTGGGTCGAATGGTAGTTCTATTTTAAGTTCTTTGAGAAATCTCCCGACTGCTTTCCACAGTGGCTGAACTAATTTACATTCTCATCAGCAGTGTATAAAAATTTCCTTTTCTCTGAAACCTCACAGTATCTATTATTATTTTTTACTTTTTGATAATAATCATTCTGAGTGGTGTGAAATGCTATCTTATTGTGGTTTTGGTTTGTATTCCCTAATAATTAGTGATATTGAGCAGTTTTGCTTATGCTTGTTGGTTACGAGTATGCCTTCTTTTTAGAAGTGTCATATCCTTTGCCCATTTTTTAATAGTGATGTTTGGTTTCTGCTCGCATACTTGTTCAATTTCCTTATAGGTTCTGGATATTAGACCTTGGTTAGATACATCAGTTGCAAATATTTTCTCCCATTTTGTAGATTGTTTGTTTACTTTGTTGATAGTTTCTTTTGCTGTGCAGAAGTTCTTTCGTTTGGTTAGGTCCCACTTATATATATTTTTCTTGCAATTGTTTCTGAAGTCTTCCTTACAAAATTTTTGGCATGTCTGATGTTCAGAATGCTATTTTCTAGATTTTCTTCTAGGATTTTTATAGATATAGGTTTTATAATTAAGTCTTTAATCCATCTTGAGTTCATTTTTATATATGGTGAAAGGTAGTTGTCCAGTTTCTCCTTCTGCATATGGCTAGCCAGTTATTCCAGCACCATTTATTGAATAGGAAGTCCTTCCTTCAATACTCATTGTTACTGGCTTTGTCAAAGATCAGATTATTTTAGGTGTGTAGGTGTGTGTCTTTCTTTCTGGGTTCTCTAACATGCTCCATTGGTCTATGTGTTGTTTTTATACTAGTATCACGTTGTTTTAATTGCTATAGCCTTGTAGTATAACTTGAAGTTGAGTAGTGTAATGTCTCCAGGTTTGGTGTATTTGTTTATTTGGTTTTTGTTTAAAAGTTATTGGGCTATTTGGGCTCTTTTTGTTTACAAATGTATTTTAGAATAACTTTTTTTTTCTAATTCTGTGAAAAATTTCATTGGTAGTTTGATAGGAATAGCATTGAATGTGTAAATTGCTTTGGGTATTATGGCCATTTTAACACTATTGATTTTCCTATCCATGGAATGTTCCATGCTAATATTTAAACACATCAATTTGGTGATATGGAAAGAGACACTTTTCACATACCTTAGAATAGGAAAGATAATGGTCATTGATCCAAATAGCAAATATAAATTCATTTCTTTTCAGCTGACTAATATTTAATTTTTGTCTATGACATTAAGTTTCTTCTACTACTTACAATTAAAATCTACATCCTTGCTTATCAGTAATCTCTTGGCTAACCCAATGCTAAGTAATTTTGTTACACAATATTAAAGCTGCAAGTGATACAATAGAAGCAACTGATAGAATATACTCCCTGCATATTTCCTGAAAATTTAAATTACATCCGTATAAAATATTCAGATGAATTGTGCAATATATTGTGTTGGTGAATACTCTGAAGCACATTAAAGGTTTTTCTTTTTTTGCTAAATAAAAGTCTAACAGAAAGAATAACATTATTTGTGGAATCTATTAAAATACAATTCAATTTACTAGTGTAGGTGGAGCTAGGGCTTTAAGATTTTATTTCCTTAGTGAAAAGGTCCTTCAGTATTCTCACATAACATTGGTTTGATTTAGAAGAGATGGAAGATTAATGAGATTCAGTGGATCCTTCTTGTAACATTCTAGATAGTATATGACATAAGATAACTACATAACTATAAAGGAAATGTCCAACAGCACATGTTTAAGCCATGAAAGAACTGTTATTTCTGTCACAGAATAGTAACTTTATGTAGAAATTCTGCTAAGCTTAGCTAGTATGTTTTCTTCACTTCCTAGAAGAAAAACTTACATTATCTTTGCAAAATATATTGATAATAATGGATAGTTATTAATATTTAATAAAATAGTTTAGATAGAACAAAACAATATTTTAAGGTATTTGTCTTTAATACTGAATAAACAACTTTAATGTTGGCATACTCTGATGGTTTTCAACACTAATTTTTCACAGGAATTACCTGTGGATGTCTGGACCTCTGGATGGGGTTTGCCATGTTGGCCAGGCTGGTCTCTATCTCATGACTTCAAGTGATCGGCCCTCCTCAGCCTCCCAAAGTGCTGAGCTTACAGGCGTGAGTCACCGCATCTGGCTGGAAAGTAATTTTTAAGAGAAATGTTCTCTTGATAAAACAAGGTTATTTTTTATTTTTTTATTTTATTTTTGAAAGAAAGAAAAAGGAAAGAAAGTGAGAGTGAAAGAAAGAAAAAAAAGAATGCAAGAGAGAAAGAGGAAGAGAAAGAGGGAGAGAGAACGGGATTCTTGTTCTATTGCCCAGCCTAGAATGCAGTCTAAAAATGGGTATTAAAAACCTCTTTTATGCCAATAATTGTACTTAACAATGGAGACAGGAAGGAATAAGGGACGAAAATAACAAACAAGCATCCAGCCAGTGTTTTACTTAAACCTGTGAAATGCTATGCAATTGCTGAGGAGTGATTTACTTCCAATTACGTGTTCACTTTTAAAATAGGTGTAATGTGATACTGAGAAAAA
>CAUYLG010005377.1:0-10610 GCA_963573385.1 Cacajao melanocephalus | reverse complement strand
TATCCATTGTTAAGCACAATTATTGGCATAAAAGAGGTTTTTAATACCCATTTTTAGACTGCATTCTAGCCTGGGCAATAGAACAAGAATCCCGTTCTCTCTCCCTCTTTCTCTTCCTCTTTCTTTCTCTCTTACATTCTTTTGTTTCTTTCTTTCACTCTCACTTTCTTTCCTCTTTTTTTTTCAAAAATTAAAAAATAATATAAAATAAAATAAAAAACAAAATATATGGTACATCCTTATATGCCACATTTGAAAAGCTAATAAAACAAATACAAACTTAAAAACTAAAGGTACTCTATAGAAAATAAGCTTGATATTCATTAGTAGTACTCAATAAAGAATATAAATGCTCTCTGTGAGGTATATAATCTGCTATATGAATTTGATTATTTGTGTTATGTATACTGAACTGGCTTTGGTAGTTATCTTTATATTTAGAAATAAATATATGTGTTTACAAAAAAAACTTTAAAAACACCAATTTTTTTAAATTTAAGCTTTAGTTAACAGTGGTAAAATTCATTTTAATTTCTACAGATGAGTTGGTCATTTAAAAAATGATAAAATTATAGTCGTATTAAAGTCAAAGCAAGAGTAAATCCATTTTGACTTTGAAAGTATTACAGAATTCACTTAAATTCTACATTATATTTTGTTATGAAAAAACATTTTCTAGTTAAGAAAATATTTTTCTAAGAAAAATACTAGGATATACATAAGTTTAAAGGGGATATTTATCTACTAAACCAACACATTTTCAATTTTTTTTTACCTGTACCATAATAATACTCTAAATAATGTTTCTATCAAAACAATTTATAATTTCTAAAATAAATTTTACAAGACTATCATTATATTTTAAATGCAAAATTAAACAAAAAGTACCTATGCTTCATCTAATTATTTTTTTAAAAAGATAAAAAGCAGCAACTTACAATTTGCATTATAAGGGACGTATTGCTGATTTGTCCTGCTGGGCATGAAACACTAATCCTCTAACTCCATGTCATGGAATCTTTAATAATTCATTTAATAGATGCAATTCTATCTCTTGACCAAAATGTGAACTGTCAAAGTCAACTTTCATTTAAAAACAGACACCTGTTTTATATTTAATTAGCTCTAAATAATTTTCCTGTATTTTAATTAGAAAAATGCTATAATTTATTTTGCTCTGGGTTTGGATATAAAATAGAGAAGTATTCATAATTCTAAAAAATAATAGGAAAACAGAAGATTAATATGTTTCAGTTTCCTTTTGTAACACTTCAGTTAGTTCACAAAATTTCCCTCAAATTTTTATATTACATTATAAATGATGCAAAACTGGAAAGAATATATGTAAGTCAAAAAGAGTATAACAATGCTAGCTGTTAACTCTGGAGTTTATAAAAACCAATCATTACAAAGGGCATTTACTGATAAAAGTAATACAATTCACTGGTGAGTAACTTAAAGGGACAATGGAAGAAGGTGCAGATGGCAGTGATGTCAAACACTGTCTAAGATCTTAGGGAAAAAAATACCCTCTGAGAGAAAGTTACCTACCTGGCTAGGTTGATAAAAAGAGATGCCACCCAACCTGTTTCACATTTCAAGCCATGAATAGATTGAACCTATATTTCCTCTAAGTACAATGCAATAAATTGAAATTTCATTTGAATATCTTAACAAAAAACCCTAAATGAATCCTGAAGAAATTAGAAAAAAAAAAACCCAAACACTTAACAAGTATGGAAAACCAAATACATAATATATTTAAACCATATACTTCTTACTCAGACTTAATAATACTTAATGTACTTTATATATTTAAACAAAATTATTATTGTAAAAACTCTGTCAAACAGTCTCTTCTAGAGATTTTTCTTCAAGGACAATCTTGATTGAGGCTTTAGAATTATGATTCCAATAAAGTTTAGACTAAGAAAAACTTATTTTCCTGGCAAATCTCCCTATAGCAAAGCACAGTCATTCTTTTGAACAACAAATTAGGGTTGACTGCCTCAAATTTTTTCATTACTTATTCCTTCAAAACTATCTAAATGAGAAATGGCATGGGCAATATCTAAGGTCACTGCTTCCTTTCCTTTACGTTTTTAATGATTCTTTGTTCTTCCTTTTCAATAACATCTTCACTGCTGAACTACTATGAGTAAGATTTTGAGTTCAACATCAACTGCAGGAGAATATTCTGGTTAAAGCTAATCTATGATCCCAACCACAATTTTAAATATGCTTACTTCAGGATTTAGTTGAAACCCATCAAAATTCTGATAAATACAAAGCAGTTTCGTTCAAATCTCTCAGAGAGACACCACCGTCCTCTTAAATTTTAATATTAGGCCACCTGGTTCTCTTCTTGAAGTGATCAAAACATTGTTTGCTCACTCTAAAATCATCTTTCCCCTACTAAGCCTGATCCCTTCTGAAGAGAAGTAGCTTTTGCTAAAAACATTGAATGGTTCAATGCATATAGATTTATTGTGTATGAACACATACACAGGCAACCAAAGGCTCATCTGACCTTACCAGCATATCATGTTTTCTTATCCACTAAATAAATGAGTCTAGCATACTTCAGTTAGTGATGACAAGAACTCAACATCATACTGTGCTCCCACCTGAATCTAGCAATTGGAATGTTCTACTCACTTGCATTCCCAATGTATATAGAATAAAAAATGTATAGCTCCATTTGCAAAGTTATATTATTCTACCTTTTTTGTTGCCATAATATCTGTATCAGATACAGTAAAAGCAAAAATATTTGAAATTTTAAAGAAAAACTAAAAGTTTTGCAAAGAAGATGCAATCCTTTAAGTTCAGCTGCTGATAGAGTTGCTGAGTAACCTCTAAACAAACATCGCAGTGTCGGAGCAGAATCGTGTGAGAAACAGTTTGAGTCTTTGTTCTTAGAGGTTGAAATACAAATTTTAAATAATTAAAGTAGGAGCTACTTTCAATAAGTAAAGTGTTATTGATGTAAACCAAACAGACTTCGATGTAAACCAAACAGCCTCCATCTTAGATGTGAGCCTGACAGACTCTATCTTAGCCTCTCCCTCCCTGCCGTTCTCTCCATTGGGTGCACAGCTGGGTCATGCTGTACCCAGAACTTTGTAACCACATCCTGCTTGGCAAGTCCCCTAGCTATTGTGAATACCCCTGCTCGGTAACCAGCAACTATGGGAACCTCCTGCCTCTTGGTTACCAGCTTCCTCTTCTAACTTGCTTGTTCTGCTTCTGTAAAATTCTACTTCAGCTAGCCTTCCCCTCCCCATTCTCCTGGAATAGGTATAAAAGGAAATCACATCCCCTAGTCAGGGCCAAGAGATTTTTGAATGTGAGCTGCCTCTCTGTTGCCGGCAATAAAAGACTCTCAATTGAAACTCAGAGTGTGGCACTTTCCTTCTAACTCACTCAGGTATAACAGTTACAAGAAGTAGTGCTACAAGGGTCACCAGCAACCAAATCAACACTAACTGAAGAAAAATATGTCAGTCAAAAGGAGAAAAGATAGACAATGAAATGATGAAATTAAGAGATGTAAAATGTGGTGGTATACCATGACACATCTTTCAGTGGTGTCCATTTTAGTTAGATATTTTGGGAGATATATAAACTCATGTTACTTAATACCTTTACCAATGACCTGAATGAAGGAATTGAGAATATGTTCATTAATTTTGTAGAAGGTCCTAGAAATACTAGGTAGAGCATGACTGCTAATTCTCGGAACAAAAGAAAAATATACTAGGGACCTGAATATATTAAAGAAATAACATATCAAAACAAAATGAAGTTCGATATGGATAATTTCAAGGTTACTACTCCATTAGGAGCCAAACACTAATAAATGTTAATGAAAATGTTGGCTCTGTAAAATATGTCAGGAAAAAAATTAAAATAATATAATACAAGTCAAATAGAAATCAGCAGTGTAATGTTTCTATGTGGTGAAAACTAATTATTCTATTATGCTATCTGATTCTGATTAAAGCAATTATGGTCTCCAATTTCAAAGTAAAATTGAGAACACCTAGTAAAGAATATATTTGGAGACTTTCATAATAAGGGAAAAAAATTCAAAAAGCAGAAGAAAACAAACACAATTTGTAAAAACTAAAATAAAAAATAAAAAGCATTTGTGAATAAAATTAAATTTATATGAGAAAAAAGTACCAGTATTGTAAGGATTTGGCAATATTTAATGCATTTTAGAAGGGAAACTGGTTTCCTAATCCTGCTAAGGAGTATAATGCAATGGCTTAAAGAAAGCAAGTTAAGAAGCATTGCCAGCAAGTGACTGGTCAGCAAGCTGCTTTCCAGAACAGTATTATCTTTGATGAGTTGATCATTTTCTATTGCATTATCTTCACTTTTAGAAGACCAAAAACTTGTCTTTTTTCAGGGCCTAGAGGGCCTTTGTGAGGATAAAAATGAATAGAGGTAAAGAATCTAGCTTTTAGATCCTGTTACACAGTAGCCAAATAAATTCAAATGGGAGCAGATATATGAACAACTTAAAATTTACACTGGAGAAAACTCCATTAGAATAACCGAAATGTTAACAGAATGTCAAATCAGGACACACACATCTTCCTGGTATTAGAGTACCTGAAAAGCTGAAACAGTAATTAAAAGGTTTTTTGGCAGGCACAGAATGAAAACTAAAGGGAGGAAACTCTACCAGATACCAAGAATTATTTTAAAAGTAGAATAATTAAAACCAGATGATATTGGCACAGTAATAGATAAGAGACCAAAATAGATAATAGACACAGACACTTGCACACATGAATTCTCATGTATACCAACTTGGCTGCAGAGCAGTGGGTAAGTGGGGCATCATGTTTTCAATACATTGTGCTTGGAAAAACCAAGAATATAAGGGAAAAATGAATTTATACATAAACCTATTCTAGATAGATTGTAGATCTAAATGTGAAACGCTTTAGCCAATCAATCTTGTAGAAAAAAAATACAAATACTTTTCTTCATGATCCCAAGGTAAAGGATTTCTTACTAAACAAGATATAAAATACATAAATCACAAAAGAGAATATTGATAAATTTTATTACATTAAATTTAAAATTTCTGATCATCAAATCATATAATGAATAGGCAAATCAAATAATATATTTTATGGAAAAATATATTTGCAACACATATCAGGAAGAAAAGGCTCATATCTAAATATATAACAAATGTGTAAAAACTTTTTTTTTTTTTTTGACAGAGTCCCACCACAACACTCAAGCTGGAGTGCAATGGTGCGATCTTGGCTCACTGCAACCTCTGACTCCCAGGTTTAAGCGATTCTCCTGCCTCAGCCTCCCGAGTAGCTGGGATTACAGTGGCTACCACCATACCTGGCTAATTTTTTTATTTTTAGCAGAGACGGGGTTTCACCATGTTGGTCAGGCTGGTTTCAAACTCCTGACCTCAGGTGATCCACCCGCCTCGGCCTCCCAAAGTGCTGGGATTACAGGTGTGAGCCACTGCATTGGGCCAAAAACATTTTTTTAAGACAGCACAGTAAAAAAAAAAAAAAAGGGCAAAGTCCTGATCAGGCTTATCACAAAGAATAAAATAAAAATGGCCAATAAATGTATGAAAAGGTATTCAACTTTGTTATGAATCAGAAAACTTCAAATTACATCACAATGCAGTATCACTCTTCCAGAATGGCTGAAATTTAGAACTTGTAATATGAAGTGTTTGTGAGGAAGTGGAGCAACTGGAAATCTTTCAGATGATAAAAATCTGAGGCTCAACAGTGGAGAAAAGAATCAGGGGTATAGTCATACACTACAAAATTATGTAGCCATAAAAATGAATGAATAATAGTTACATGCCAAAAAACTGAACCTTGGAAATATGAGGTTAAAAGAAGCAAGGCAGAAGGGGCAAGATTCCAATATAAAGTTCAAAATAGGCAAAACTAATCTTTCAAAGATTCGTACTTACCTGGTAAAACTTCAAGAAAAAAAAAACTTAATGTCCATAAAAGCAGGCAGAAAAGGGATCATACTCAGGAAGAGTGCACGGGGGCTTTTGAAGAAATGGCAGCATTATACTTCACTACCTGGGTTCTAGTTACACAGGTGCTTGCTTTTAAATATTATTATTCATTTTGTTTCAAAATTTAAAAACTAAGAAAATGGTCAGTTCTTATGGGCAATTTATCTTGGCTATGGTGATACTTGGTGAATCATTCCAGTCTGCAAGTGCTGCTATCTGAATGAGCCACTTACAATCTTGTCCCTCTCAGTCTAATCTTATCATAGTATCCAGAATGAGTCCTTCAAAATGTAAATCAGAACTGACTGTCCTCTGGTCAAACTTTCCAATGGCTCTTCATTTCCTGCATGATCTGGCTCTCTATGGCTACTGTGACCTCATTTCCTACCACTTCCCTACTGGTTCATTCCACAGTCTGCCTTGATGTTTCTCAAGTATTAGCCAGGTTCTTTTTCCCTGGATGTTCCCCCTCTGCTTTGATGGCATTTCCCAGATAATCACATAGCTGATTCTTTCACCTCCTTCTAGTCTTTGCTTAAATATTACCTTCTTAATGAGAACAACTCTGTTAACCCTATTTTAAAATGCAACTCATTAACAGCCATACCTCACCTTTTCCCTGGTTTATTTTTTGTATTGCTCATCTTCTAAAATACCAAATAATTCATTACTTTTTAATTCATTTGTTATCTGTCTTCCTGTACTAGCATGTACACTTCAAAAAGGTAGGAAGCCAGCTGACCCTCAAATCTCTGAAAATAAATGCTTATTTTTATTTGTCACTGATATTGGGATAGATTGCTAGGCAATAATTATGAATATAAATGTAATTTAAAATTATGAATATAAATGTAAAATATAAAAACTAAAACCCAAATCCAGAAATATATGGAGAAATACCTCAAGACAGAGTTAGATTTATCCCCACTATGTAAAAATAATATAACATTAGAAAATAAATTCATAGAATTCATCACATTAACAAATTAAAGGAGTCAAAACACCCTTTCAACAGAGGCAAAAAAAAAATTATTAAGAAATCTCAACAGCAACCTATAATTTAATAAAGAAGAAAAAAATAGTAAATTTGAGCTGGAAGGTAACTTTATTAGCCTGATAAAGGAAATCAACCAAAATAATATAGCAAACAAACTTGGTGAGACTATATTACAATTCAAAAGTATTCACTTCAAAATCAGGAACACAGCAAAGCTGCTTGCTTTATTTTCAGCACTGAAGTAGAGGTTTTAGGTTGCCCTGGATTCAAAACAACACTCAATTTCTAGACTCTATGAGCCTCAGTAAAAACAAGAGTACATTATTATTCTAACAATAAAACTTCATTCTTTAGAGGTTAATGAAAAACGTTAATTCAGTCTTAAAATAATGTATTTTTAATCACAAAAGGATGAAAACCAAGAGGCGTGCATGAAACAAGTCTTAAAAAGAAGGCATAAAATAGTCCTAAAGAAATTTATGATAAACCCACAGCCAATGTCATACTGAATGGGCAAAAACTGAAAGCATTCCCTTTGAAATCTGGCACTAGACAAGGATGCCCTCTCTCACCACTTCTATTCAATACAGTATTGGAAGTTCTATCCACAGCAATCAGGCAAGAAAAAGAAATAAAGGGTATTCAGTTAGGAAAGGAGGAAGTCAAATTGTCTCTATTTGCAGACGACATGATTGTATATTTAGAAGATCCCATCATTTCAGCCCAAAATCTCCTTAAACTGATAAGCAACTTCAGCAAAGTCTCAAGATACAAAACCAATGTGCAGAAAACACAAGCATTCCTATACACCAATAACAGGCTTAGAGAGCCAAATCAAGAACGAACTGCCATTCACAATTGCTACAAACAGAATAAAATACCTAGGAATACAACCAACAAAGGATGTAAAGGACCTCTTCAAGGAGAACTATAAACCACTGCTCAAGGAAATAACAGAAGACACAAACAGATGGAAAAACATTCCATGCTCATGGTTAAGAAGAATCGATATCGCAAAAATGGCCATACTGCCCAAAGTAATTTATAGATTCAACACTATCCCAATCAAGCTACCTAGGACCCTCTTCAGAAAACTGGATAAAACCACCTTAAACTTCATATGGAATCAAAAGAGAGCCTACATAGCCAAGTCAATTCTAAGCAAAAAGAACAAAGCTGGAGGCATCACGCTGCTTGACTTGAAACTCTACTACAAGGCTACAGTAATCAAAACAGCATAGTACTGATACCAAAACAGAAATATAGACCAATGGAACAGAACAGAGGCCTTGGAGGCAACGCCACACATCTACAACCATCTGATTTTTGACAAACCTGACGAAAACAAGCAACGGGGAAAGGATTCCCTGCTTAATAAATGGTATTGGGAAAACTGGCTAGCCATGTGCAGAAAGCAGAAACTGGACCCCTTTCTGACACCTTACACAAAAATTAATTCCAGATGGATTAAAGACTTAAACATAAGACCTAACACCATAAAAACCCTATAAGAAAACCTAGGCAAAACCATTCAGGACATAGGCATAGGCAAGGACTTCATGACTAAAACACCAAACGCATTGGCAACAAAAGCCAAAATAGACAAATGATATCTAATTAAACTCCAGAGCTTCTGCACAGCAAAAGAAACAATCATTAGAGTGAACTGGCAACCAACCGAATGGGAAAAAATTTTTGCAATCTACCCATCTGACAAAGGACTAATATCCAGAATCTACAAAGAACTAAAACAGATTTACAAGAAAAAAACAAACAAACCCATTCAAAAGTGGGTGAAGGACATGAACAGACACTTTTCAAAAGAAAACATATATGAGGCCAACAAACATATGAAAAAATGCTCATCATCACTGGTCATTAGAGAAATGCAAATCAAAACCACATTGAGATACCATCTCATGCCAGTTAGAATGGTGATCATTAAAAAATCTGGGGACAACAGATGCTGGAGAGGATGTGGAGAAACAGGAACACTTTCACACTGTTGGTGGGAGTGTAAATTAGTTCAACCATTGTGGAAGACAGTGTGGCAATTCCTCAAGGACCTAGAAATAGACCCAGCAATCCCATTACTGAGAATGTATCCAAAGGATTATAAATCATTCTATTATAAAGACACATGCACACGTATGTGCACTGTGGCACTGTTTACAATAGCAAAGACCTGGAACCAACCCAAATGCCCATCGATGATAGACTGGACAAAGAAAATGTGGCACATATACACCATGGAATACTATGCAGCCATAAAACATGATAAGTTTGTGTCCTTTGTAGGAACATGGATGAATCTGGAAACTATCATTCTTAGCAAATTGACACAAGAACAGAAAATCAAACATCGCATATTCTCACTCATAGGTGGGTATTGAACAATAAGAACACATGGACACAGGGAGGGGAGCATCACACACTGGGGACTGTTTAGGGGGACTAAGGGAGGGACAGCAGGGGGTAGGGAGTTAGGGAGGGATGACATGGGGAGAAATGCCAGATATAGATGACAGGGATGGAGGCAGCAAACCACGTTGCCATGTATGTACCTATGCAACAATCCTGCATGTTCTGTGCATGTACCCCAGAACCTAAAGTGCAATAAAATATAAAAAAATAAAACAACTGTCTTAAAGCTGCTGAAAGAACTAAATAAAGATACAGAGATAGTCAAGAAAGACGTCTATGAACAAAATGGGAATAACAATAAAGAGATAGTAAGCCTAAAGTGAAAGTAAAAAGAAATTCTAGAGGTGAAAAGTATAGTAACTAAAACGAAAAATTGACTTTAGGATACAAAGACAGTTTTGAGCAGGCAGGAAAAAGAATCAGCAAATTTGAAGATAGGACAATGGAAATAATCAAGTCTGAAGAACAGAAAGGAAAAAAATAGAGGAAAGTGAACAGAGCCTAAAGGACCTGTGAAACACCATTATATGCATATTGGGAGTCCCAGAAGAAGAAGAGAGAGAAAGGGGCAATGATAATATCTGAAACTATGGCTAAAAACTTCCCAAATTTGATTAAAGACATGAATAGGAACATCCAAGAAGTTCAATGAACTCCAAGTAAAATAAATCAAAGAAGCCCACACCAGGATGTGTTATAATCAAACTCTCGAAAGTCAAAGACTAAAAGAGAATCTTGAAGCAGCAAAAGAGAAGTGACTCACATACAATATATATATATATTTTTAATTAAAGACATAGGGTTTTCCTTTGTTGTCCAGGCTGATCTTAAACTCCAGGTCTCAAGCAATCCTCCTGCCTTGGCCTCCCAAAGGCACTGTTGGTGGGAGTGTAAATTAGTTCAACCAATGTGGAAGACAGTGTGGCAATTCCTCAAGGACCTAGAAATGGAAATTCCGTTTGACCCAGCAATCCCATTACTGGGTATATATCCAAAGGATTATAAATCGTTCTATTATAAAGACACATGCACATGTATGTTCACTGTGGCACTGTTTACAATAGCAAAGACCTGGAACCAACCCAAATGTCCATCAATGGTAGATAGATTTCAGGTGTGAGCCACTGCATTCAGCTAGAGGAATCCTTAATGAGATTA
>CAUYLG010005376.1:0-136363 GCA_963573385.1 Cacajao melanocephalus | reverse complement strand
AAAAAAGATGAGTTCATGCCCTTTGCAGGAACATGGAAGAAGCTGGAAACCATCATTCTCAGCAAACTAACACAGGAACAGAAAACCAAACACCACATGTTCTCACTCATAAGTGGGAGTTGAACAATGAGAACACATGGACACAGGGAGGGGAACATCACACACTGGGACCTGCCAGGGGATGGGGGTTAGGGGAGGGATAGCATTAGGAGAAATATCTAATGTAGATGACAGGTTGATGGGTGCAGCAAATCACCATGGCATGTGTATACCTATGTAACAAACCTGCACATTCTGCACATGTACCCCAGAACTTAAAGTATGATTTAAAAAAAAGGAAAAACATAATATGGATTGAAAATAAGAAACATATTTCTTGATAACACATAGAACAGTAAAAAATTATAAAGTATAAAATATTTTAAATAATAAAGAAAACACAACATATCATATCTTTTATGATGCATCTAAAGCAGTACCATCTTGGTAGCCTGTGGCTTACAATGCTAATGTAAAAATTAAGAGAATTTGAAATAAATGAGCTAAGCATATAGTTCATATGTACAAAATTAACAATATAAGCCCCCAATATTAAAACAAAATGATAAAGAGAAAGACAAATTTAGTGAAAAGGAAGACAAACGTGAGAAAAATAAAGCCAAAAATTTGGATTTTAAAAAGAATAATTGACAAAGTACTGTGAGATTTTAAAAACCAATGAAAAAGAGAATGAATAAATACCCAGTATCAATATTTTTAAAAGATACCTTACTGTAAGTGTTCCAGATAGGAAAAGATAATAAAGAATGTAAAAAACAACCTTAGCAATAAAGGAAAATATAGGTGAAGTGGGCAAATTCCTGGGAAAATATAATTTGAAAGAACAAATTCAAAAAGAAACAGATCTAAAAAGTCTTGTAACCATTAAGTATAGTGAACCAATAGTTTAAGATTTTCTAACAAAAATGACTGTTAGCTCAGTTGTCTTTCTCAGGAGGTTTTACCAAAAATCTAAAGAAAAAGTTCAAACCTACACAAACCATTTCAGAAAGTCAAAGAATGGAACTTTAAGAAAGTAACTGAAAAAGTACATTTATGATTATCGGATAGGGAAAGCATATGTAAAGAGAAAAGAAACACTATTTTTTTTAAAAAATAGCTACATATGACATCAAAATTGAGAATTTTGTTCATCAAAGGATACCATAGGATGAGAAAAAAAAAGCCACTGATGATTTGTTGTTGTTGTTGTTGTTTTTACTTTTTATTTTTTGGCATTTGTTTGTTTGCAGCGCTTAAAATTGACAAAAGGATAGTATCACAAATACATAAAGAACTCTTACGAATCAAAATGAAAAAGGTGAAAAATGCTCCCCCAACACACACAGAGATGAAACACTTGAATGGACACATCTAAAAGAGAAGATTCAAATAGCTAATAAACATATATGAAATGTATCCAAACTTATTGCTAGGGAAGTGCAAATTCAGACCATAATAAGACCATGGTATCCTCAATAAGAGAATATTAAACTGTCTGGCAAAAACAAATGCTAGCAAGGATAAGTATTAATGGGAACTCTCAGAAAGGCTAAGGTATGTCCATTGGTATAATCACTTGGGATAAAACTTGCCATCATCTAATAGAGTTGAAAGTATGCATATCCTATTACTTAACAATTTTATTTTAGGTCTATTCCCTAAAGAAACTTATGCACACATGATCAAAGGTACAGCTACAAGAATATTTATGGATGATTTGATCATGGTAGCTGAAAAATTAGAAAATAAACCAAATATCCAATGGCAATAGAATGGATGAATACATTGTGGTATACACAATGAAATATTATGCAAAAATAATAATCCTTACTACAGGTACTTCCAAAAATATAAAAGAATCTCACAAACATAAGATTGAACAAATGAAGCCAAAAACAAACAAATGCATGCATTATAATTCTGTTGTATAAATATAAAAAAGACCTAAAACTAAATTATAATGTTTAAACATCCACACAGAGAGGGCAAACCTATAAAGGAAAGCCACAGAATGCGTATAACTAAAACTGAGAAGATCTTGTCATGAGGTGGAAGGTGCAGAGGACTTCTGGGGTACTAGCCATGCTCTCTTTCATGACCTGAGAGGAATTCCATAGGAATTTACTTTATAAATATTTGTTATATCGTGCAATTATATTTCATATATTTTCCTTTTTATATACTTCAGGATCTTCTAAATGTTAAAAATTGAGATTTATTGGAAAATATCTGCATATTCATAAGACAATTTGTTCTCAAGATCCAGGATACCTGGTGATCCATACTTCCACTACACATTTATTTTTGTAATATTATTCATTTGAGGATTGTTATATGAGTTTGCCAATCATTGACTATATTTTTTTATGTAAACACACTTCTCATCTGTCTTCCACTAAATGTAATTACCTCTCGAATGCTTTACCAAGTTTATCATAGTTTCTAAAAAACTATAATGCTCTAAAACATCTGGAAATTTTTTTTTAATTAATGGTAACAGTTTCATCATTTCAGAGCGTCACCTCTGGCTAATTTTCTTTTTTTTTTTTTTTTGGAATAGATGGTTCTCACTATGTTGCCCAGGCTTGCCTCTTACTCCTGGCCTCAAGCAGTCTTCCCAGATTGTCCTCCCAAGGCACTTGTGATTATAGGCATCAGCCAGGGAGCTCAACCAATCCTTTCTTTTTTGACAATCCAGAAATAAGTTTAATATTTATCAGAAGAGTTCATATCTAGATCTATCATTCCATTTCTACCCATGAGGACACTTAAATATAATAAGAAAATGAAGACATAAGCATCATCTGTACACTTTTAATCGATTCCTACTCAACCTGTAGTTTTATCTTGTCAACCAATCAATTGGATGCTTTGAGTTAGGGCTCAAACAAACAAATACGACTGCTTTGAAGGATCAAACCATTCAGAATACTTTGTTCTTACAAACTAAATTTGTTCCTACAAAATAATTTACTTCAACCTCTGGAAAAACAGTGATTTAGTCCAGAAGTTTCTTTTGGTTTTTAATACATAACTTTCTTAAACGATGTGCTTGTGTTTTAAGCTTTATTTATTGTAAGTGCTTAGTAACCCAAGCCACAAAATTGCAAAGACCTTATTCTTTTATTTTCCCAGTTCCTTTTCCTTCTTTTAGTGGTGCCAGCAACAAAAGGACGTGTAACTTTATCTCTTTTCTGGTTGCTAGTATTTTACCTTGCAGCCTCTGGAATGACAAGTTCTCCAATTGCTACTATTTTTCACCATTCTCTTCCTTTTTGTGCTATCAAGTGGCTAGTATGTGTTTCCAACTTGTATTCTTAAATAAAGTTTCCTTAAGATGACAGAGGTTAAAAAAATACTCAAGCCAAAGTGTTTTGGCTTTTCATGTTTTTAAACAGGATTTGGTTTTGCAGTTCCAGAAATGGGCCACATCAAACTTTCCAGGATTTTTCCTATGGTCTTTGTATGAAATATAAACCCTTTAATCCTTTGGAAAACAATTTACATCATCATTACTCATTAGAAATAAAAATAATTTGATTAAAAATTTTACTTAACATATCCTGAGTGTATTCACAAAACTTTCAGATTAACAATGGAATTGTATAGAAAAAAAATTAACTGGAAATGACCAATACCATGGGAAAAAAGGTAGAAATTACTGACTCATAGAATTTAATAAGAGTTCTTAATAATTCAACATGAAACTTAAAATTTGGATTTCTCCCCTGCTTTTGGATATATGATTAATTGATCCATGCGTTCTCTCTGTTCCATTTTTTTGTTCTTAGGAAAGCAAAGAATGTTTTCTCTAACTCATTAGAGCAGTGTTCTCCAGCTTTCCTTAGTCCACAGTGAATAGGAAGAATGCTACTGTTCTATAAGGAATGAAAACGTCCCTGCATTGATAAAAATTTCAGAAAATCTGCATGGTAATTCAACAAATGGTAACTGCTACATGTCAGAGAGTTCAGAAGATAAGGATATCCAAATTTTAGATTATTTACATAATATAAACCACAAAGCTTTTTCACTACTTCAGTCCCTCTCCTTGGACACATTCTAGTTTGCCTGTTTACTTGTTAAAATATGGTGTCATATCTTGAACACACCATGTTGCATGTTAGACCAGCGCAGAGTAGAACAAGCCTCTCCCTGTGCATATTCTGCCTCCGGTACTTCTGCTTATAAGCCTTTCTCATACATGTTGCTCTTAAGCCATATTTAATTCATTTTAAATTGTGCGGTGAGATTTGGAGTTCTAAATTACTTCTATTAACTATAAGCTTGACATTACAGAATGCCAGCCACTCAAATTTGAGTATTGATTCCATCATCTGATATGTAACCCTCCTGTTTTATATCGTCTACAACTTTATCAAGGTCATAATTGAAAATACGTAGTACAGCAGGGCTAAAGATAATATAAGTTAATTTTAATCAGTGATCTTTGCACAAAGTTCTCTACCCTGTTATAAATTCATTTAAACATTGTCCTATTTTTCGGCTCAAATTTTTCCACCAATACCTAGAGAGTTGATCTAATGCATTACTGAACTTAGGTAGCACAGTATCCATACTGTGCCCTTGATCCACAATCCAGAAAGAGAATGAATCCAAAGTTTGTTTGCTTTTTTTTTTCATAAACCCAATAGTTCCCTATTTGTTTCCTGAGTTCTTACAATCAATCTTTTAATAATCTGTTCTGGAATCTTTCCCAAGACCAGTAAGAATTTTGTATAATCTACTTTCTTACAAATTTCAAAAAGAATCTAGTCTTCAGGTATCTATAAGTTTCTTCATAACACTTTATAGATTATTAAGCAGAGGCTCAACAATACTACACATATTCTCAGAGTTGTACTCTCTAATTTTTTCCAACCTAAGAGAATAAGATACACTTAGAGCATCCAATAATTCGGAGCAAATTATGTTTTTATCTCTCTTTTTGAGAAATATTACATTTACCAAAAAGAAAGGGACCGATGCTTGAATGTACCACATAATGAATTTGCTTTTAGGTGAGCAAGTGGAAATCATTTTCACTATAAAACTCTATTAACACATACTTCCTTCTATGAACTTTTTAATTTTACTCTCCTCCTACCTGAACAACAAAACCTGCTTTTGAATCAAGGATCTGATATAACCAGATATTTTACTGTGACTCTAAGTCAATGTGCTCTTTCTTAAAGGGAGTATTTGTGTTTTAATCCTGATCTCTCTTATCTTCAAGTGTGGAATTTAAATCTGGGTTCTTTATTAAGGGAATTTCAAATACCAGAGAGCAGGTTGGGGGAATTCAGGTAAACTGGGAGGGCGAGAAGGGCTCCTATTTATACCTGAGATCACACCACTTGACTGCTTTTCCTTAGACTTGTAACTGAAAACCACCTGAACCAGAAAAGAAGAAACAGTACAAGAAAGATAGTAGGTGTGCACTAAGTTTTGACCCCTTTGCGTCTGAAATATGAGTTTGAAGATATATCACTATATTTATCTTCAAAAACATAAATCTTACATTTCTCTCAGTAATTCAGTGCTTGCTGCTAAAAGATTGCAAGAGAGGCCCTGGAGCTGAAAGTTGAAAGTCACTGCAAGTTCAGCTCAGAACATTTCAGGGGCTGGGCTTCAGTTCTTGCACCAACTCCTCATTACAGTGGTTACTACGAATGGTGCCAGTTTGGAAGCTTAACAAAAATTTTCAGGCCCAATTCTAACATAAATCATATCTAATAATAAATATAATCATCATATAATAATATTCTCAATTAAATTGGACTTTAAAACTTTCAAATAATTGACCATATAGTATATCTCCTGGAACTTCTATTACCTAATAGCCTGAAATAACCATTCTTAAGTCAATCCTTATATGTAATTTTAGATGAAAGCATTTCACTCTATGTCATTTCATTCTTAAAATGGGCCATGTGATATATTTTATTAACAGCTAATTCAATGCCATTTGTATTTTAGGTCAGCTATTGACAAAAAACAAAACAAAACTACCCAGGGGAATTATTCAATGCCCTGTGCAATGAGACATTCTCAGAGAGAATCATGATAAAGAAAAGATATGGTTGAATAGGATTAGGGTGGATCCAAAATTCATTCTCATAGTTTGATGATTTCATTTGCAATTCCAGGAAGTTAATTTATGGTAAATCTTTGTTCTTATATTCCATCAGATAATTTTGAAATGGAAAAGCCTCTGAGAAATGACATAGAGAATTAATGATATCTCAATACACTCTTGGCAAGTAGGAAAACAGATTTGAATAACTTTCACCCATTCCAGTTGTGAATTTATTGTGAAAATTCTGATGCAATTACTTTTAGGTTAAAATAATAAAGTTGACATAATCTATTGAAATGTTGCCTTTGGAACTTATACTAGGAAATATGTAGGCACAGCCACAAACTTCTAAATCTGCCACTACAGTTTGTCTTTGAAGATAAAATAGCTAAACGGATAATAACTATTACATAGATTTGTAACACAGAATGAATAGGAATTCAGTTTTTGTTTGTTTTTGCTATGATGGCTTCAAAGTAAAATAATTACTTCTTAATTTCAATACTATGAATTAAGTAAAAAATCTCAGATCAATTTTGAAAACAAGAATAACATTTCGAAGATTTTCCTGAGCTCACTTATAAATTGATAACATAGCATCTTAGTAAAATATAACATATCCAGTCCAATTTTTCTCTTAAATACTATCCAACATATCTTGCATTTAAGAAAATATTTGAGCAAAAATTAGAGTGAAAGTAGGGTGGAAAAGAACCGTTTTGGAGTGGGGTAGAAGGGAATTATTTCAGCAAATACTTTGCATCAGAGCCTTGCCTGCATAATTTTTAAAAATAAAATAATCCTGGGAGTTAAAAATCATTATTCTCATTTTATAGATAAGAAAAGTAAATCTCAGGAATGTTAAATAGCCCACCGAATATTATCTGACCAGTATTTAAATCAGCTAATTCCTAATTCTAAAATACATGCACTTTCTGCTACTACACAGATGTTGAATGACAAGAGTTAAAATTAAGATAAATGGCAAATTTTCAACTCCTAGGAGTATTATGCAGCACTAAAATTGTATTTTTGAAATCTAACATTTTAAGAAATACGATAATTATTACATGAACAAGAAGAATTCCAACTGTAGCCATCCTGTGATTATTATTATGTAAAAAAAAATTTAAGTTGATGTCATAAGATAGGATTATAAAGAATTCTAAATATAGCTCTTATTGGTCTAGAGATATCTGTGAAAAAATATATATGTAGAAAGAGGGGGAGAATACCTGTTTCTTGTTTCTTGAATATGGTCAAATGAATGTCTTGGGATATGATTTAAAATTGAGAATGCGGCCGGGCGCGGTGGCTCAAGTCTGTAATCCCAGCACTTTGGGAGGCCGAGGTGGGCCAATCACAAGGTCAAGAGATCGAGACCATCCTGGCCAACATGGTGAAACCCTGTCTCTACTAAAAATACAAAAATTAGCTGGGCGTGGTAGCGTGTGCCTGTAGTCCCAGCTACTCGGGAGGCTGAGGCAGGAGAATTGCTTGAACCCGGGAGGCAGAGGTTGCAGTGAGCCGAGATTATGCCACTGTACTCCAGCCTGGCGCCTGGCAACAGAGTGAGACTCTGTCTCAAAAAAACAAAAAAATTGAGAATGCATTTTTACACAATGGATTCAAATATGATATCTCATTTAATACTCGCAAATATATGAAGTGAGATCGTTGTTATCCACATTTTACAGCTGAAGAAACTGAAGAAGTAATAGATTAAGTAATTTGCCTCCAGTCATCCAGTTGCCCAGCTAACTACTGATGGAGGCAAGCAGTTAGCCCACAGCTCACACTTTTAGCCAATAGCGCCTACGCTGGTAATATTTAAGAAAGACAAAATGCATCAACAGTGCTTACTTTATGGAAATAAAGTGTATGATGATAGATTACATAATAATGACAAAATGACAGGCTAATATAAAATACCAAAGATGTAAGAAAGGCAGATCTGAAAAGCCAAAAATAATCAAACATTAGAAATAATTCCAAGAGTCACTAACACTCATATGGTATCACAAAGCTTAACCATGTAAAAGGATGTATAGAGAAAAACATAAATACATCTTATTGAAGTGAGCAAAAATAAATAAGTTCTAAATATATTAAGATTGGCACTATAGATGCCAAAGAGAAAAAGTGAGAATGGAATGAGAATTCTGTACATAAGGATAAACAGGAGGTGAAATGGGTAGAAAAAAAATGGAGGAGACAATTATGTACCTGATGTTTACGTATATTTTATAATTAATTCTGGAATAATCCAGAATTGGATTGCATTGACTTGAGTTTTGTCTAAACAGGAATTTCCATATGTTTTGGTAACATACTGTGATAGAGGTCGGGAACTCATCTTCCAGTCTTCCTTTGCCCTCATCTATGTCACCTCAGGCACTGACTTAGCCTCCTGTGTCCTCAGTTTCTTAACTTGCAGAGGAGGGAGTAGAGATGGGAGACTGTCTAAGCTCATCCTATAGGTGCAAGTAATTTCTGAACTGTATTTCACTAGTCCTGTTTTTTGAGCATGGTGACAGAAGAAACATGAAAAAGAGAGATGAGCTGTAGTAACACAGCAGTAGTCTAAACAAAATGACTACCTATTGCTCAATATAGCTATTGGAATCTATACTCTCCCTAAGTATTTATCAGTTCCTCTTTCTTTATGGTGAGTTATTTAATACACCCAACTTTAACTGCACACCACAAATCTCAAGGACCATACAGAGAAAGAGGCTTCAGAGGCAGGCAGTCTGTGTTAGAATGTTCTGCCCTGATGCTTACTAAGAAATTTGCTTAATTCCCCTAAGCCTCAATTTCCTCATCTGTGAACAAATATTATCTACTTTAAGAATTAAAATGAGGATTATGAAATAAATGATGTGAATTAGCTAGCCCAATAACTGCCACCTGGTAGGGAGTTTAATAAGTGGCCACTATTACCAGGGTGTTACACTACACTGAGGTTAATGAGTAACGTGAACCAGCCTTATCAGTTGAGCAGCAATCAGATTTAAAGACTGAGAGAAATAAAACAGGCAAGTGCCAATTTTCCCAGGTTCATGGAGACAGACTACAAAGTGGAAGTATGCCAAAAAAAAAATTTAGATAAAAGTATATGACAAAAACACAAAGAAATCGACACAGGAGAATGCAGATAAATGTGGGAGAAAAAGACTAAGCTAAGAGGAAAACTATTTTAATTCCGATTCAAGTATGTGACTGATAAAGCCATGACCCTTCCCAGGAGGGGTGAGTGGTGGTCCCTGAGTTTAAATGTGATCCCAAGAACATACTGACCCAGATCTGGTTTTAGTGACTCTATATACAGAGTCAATGGCAATTTCAAAACATAAAAAGACTTTCTCTACAAGACGAAAACTGATGCAAATTATTTTACTTTCAATAAGAAATTTGAACACATACAGCTTCCCACTAAGTAAACACAGATACCAAAGAGAAGGAAAGTCCAGGGTTCCCCAAAGTCTTCAAACATCCCAGAGTGACTGCTCTATAAGGTCATCAAGGGCACCTCAAGCTATAGAGGCATCACTTTTTTCTTTAGCGACTAAAGTGAACACTTAGAAACCAATGACAAACTCTACATAGGAAAGCTTAATGTTGAAAAATGTATGTATGTAAATGTCCACAGATCAAATAATATCAATTGCACTTTCTTGTCTTCCTGCTTGTGTTCTTGTTCTTCTCTGCCTGAAGAGCTCTGCTTTTCACAATTTATACAGTTTCCAAGTTTCAGCTCCAATGGTATCATCTTTGGGAAGATTTTTTTCTCCAGAACCATAATCTGTGTGATTATTTTCCACCACTGGAACCTCCCATGTCATCATTTACACAATTTTCTAATATCTATTTTGCTTTAAACTATATAATTTTTTCTTCTTTTTTTCTTATCAGGTTGTAAGCTCTTCTAAGGTAGATAATTGGTTTGATTGTCACCACTAAGTACACATTTTCCCATGTCGTGGGTACTTACTAAATATTTGTTGAGCAAATGTTGTATCACAAAATTTATCAACAGTGCCCTACCATTTAAATGCTAAAAAATGTGACCAAAAATGTATCAAGACTTCCTTCTACTGTATCACTCTGGAACAGCCCCATGGACCAACAATCATTTCAAAACCACAAGATTTTGAAATGGCTGCTAGGCCAGAAACTCTGTGTCTTCAACGTGAAGTTAGTTTCACAAGCTTTTTTCAAATCACATGAACCTTCCTCTTGCTTCTGAGACATTTATCATCTTTTTTGCCTGATCAGTTTAAACAAGCTTGTTATATTCAGGGTCTCAAAAGCGAACACATTTAAAGTTTTGTGTGTATGTTCACTAATTAATTTACTTAGTAAATGTACTGAGAATTCCCATAAGCTACATAGCAAGGATTGAAGATTAATAAACAGAAAACTCTCCCATCAAGGAATTCCTGATATAGCAGAAGAGACAATGTTCGTTGGGCACAGTGGCTCACAACTGCAATCCCAGCGTTCTGGGAGGCTGAGGCACCAGCCTGGGTGACATACTAAGACCCTCATCTCTACAAAAAAATTAAGAAAGAAAGAAAATTAGCCAGGCTCACACTTGAGCCCAGGAGTTAGAGCCTACGGTGAGCCATAATTGCGCCACTGCACTCTACCCTGGGCAACAGAGCAAGATTCTGTCTCTTCAAAACTAAATAAATAAATAAGGAGAGGAGAAAACATTCTGAGAGGTCAGCGACCATGCCCACCTTGCACATCCTTATTGCTCGACACAGATCTTGGCACATCTGGGGCACTCAGTCAATACACGTTGAATTAAAGAATTAACTAAAACTAGTATGTTGTGCAAAGGTATGGGTAACATTGGTTGGTAGCACATGGAGGGCAGGAATTTGTTCTGTAAGAAAGAAGAGTAACAGGGGAAGGAAGGAGTGACTTTACAGAAGAAAGAGCATCATTACTAGGTCTCGAATGATGAAGAGAAATGTATTAAATTGAGAAAGAATAAGAGCTGACCAGGCTGAGTGAACAACAGGAGAGACATGAAGGTGTATGATAGGGCATGTATGACCCATCAGTTCTAACATTCTTCGGATTGGAGATCTTTTTTTTTTTTTTTTTTTTTTTTAGATTTATTATCACTATCTCACCAGGCTGGAGTGCAATGGCATGACCTCAGCTCACTGCAACCTCCGCCTCCTGGATTCAAGAGAGTCTCCTGCCTCAGCCTCCCAAGCAGCTGGAACTACAGGTATGTGCCACCATGCACAGCTAATTTTTTGTATTTTTAGTAGAGACAGGGTTTCACCATGTTGGCCAGATTGGTCTTGAGGAGATCATTTTTAAGAATGTGTTGACACCTTTGACCAAATTGCTTCAGAAAAATAAGTAAACAACCATATGTAAGAGGGAGTTTTCCTGCATAGTTTCGGCAGAGGTTCAAAGGCCCAAAGGTTGGTACCACATACCTCCATGTTCCAAATTAAGGTACTACACCACCCATGCAGGATTTGCAAAAACTAACCCTAACTCTTTATGCTTCATGTAGTTGGAAGTTATACAAAAGGTTCAGGGGAAGAGAACATTAACATAAGGTGAGAGAATGCTTTGAGGAGGTTGGGCTGGGGTGTTTTCCTCATTGCTTCAGGTGGGGAAAGGAAGAAATGGAGCCAAGTTGTAGGGCTACAAGTGATCTGCTCAGAGTACTTGCTTGGGAGACACAGGGAACTAGGCTCTATGTCATGACTGAGAAATACAAAGAGCCTGAGCGGCCAGGAGCAGCAAGGCAAACAAAGGGGAGAATTGGGAGTGCGATGCTTTTCTACCAAGATGGGTGAGCAGTCCTCTGAGCCAAAGGGCACCACAGGAGGGAACCAGCCCAGGCGTCCTTTAAAAGGGCTCCGCCCAGTAGTACTATCTGTGATAAAAGAAGTCAGTAGGCAAAACGACCCCCAAAATTGTGGACTTCCAAGGCTTTGGGGCTGAGGTGGCTGGCTGCATGAGGGAAGGTGATATTGGATATTTCTAGAGGTGAAACTTTCCTGGAAACCCACAAAAAATGTACCAAGGAGAAAAAGCCCTGGTGAGCCACCAATACCAAATTTCAACAATACCCACCAAAGTCTCTTTCACAAATCGCCTTTCCTCCCACCAGGTGTGAAAAAATCAGAATCTTAGCCAGCAACTTGCGAAGAGCTGGCAAAGCAAGGAGAGAAAAAGACTGGGCTTTCCAGACTTGACGGCTATTCAAAGCTAGGGCAGAGGGAAGCTCTAAATTATAAAAGAGTTTGCAGTTTTGGCTGTTACCCTGGACTGGACTGTCAAATACAAAACATATCTGGACTTTGTAAGAACAGACTTTCCCTCAAAGGACTATTGCAAGATGAGGAAAGGGACTATAGCAATAGAGGCATGGGACGACTCTAGCAGGGGAGAACACTGACGGTAAGATACAAAAGCATCTCAAGGGTTAGGAAAGAGTGTTTCTGCTATCGGGAAAAGTGAACAAGGTTAGAAAGAACCAGGTGTTGGCAAGTCTATGGAAGAATGGAAGAATGGTATGATCAGAGAATGTTTGCCTTGAAGTCAGCCTACTCTCAGGAGACCTTGTGTGCAGCCCAGGCTGGGAATAGGGGAGCTCAGGGCCCTGGAGGAAAGAGGGAAACTCAACAAAAGTTTGGTCAAGAAGTATTTTGTTGATTGGTCGGTAGGGACAAGTAGTTCAAAGAAACATTCTGAGTCAAAGAATGAGAATTTGCAGTCTGTGTCGTAGGTAAACAAAGAGTCATCCAAATCTTCTCTAAGTCACAGAGGGCAGGGTGGTAATGTGCAAAGAGCTATTTGCTAGAACACAAAAGAGTGGGGGAATTTCTTAACCATCACTGTTTTCCAATAGCACAAGTCCCAGGTAAAATTCAACATTTTCAGGACTTTGCAGTTTCTGAAATAAGATTGTAGCTATGACTGAAAAGAATCAGAAAGTTTATGAAAATTGTCAAAATTATATCCAAGGGCAAGAAAAACTAGCCCACTGGACATACTTGAAAGGATGGCAACTTTGAGTCCAACTCATTTGACAGCTACACACGTGAACACACAGTTGTGTGCAAAACCTCAGGGCTTCCTCGGCTAGAGGAGAACTACTGCGCTAGGAGTTTCAGGGGATCCAGCAAGGGCAAACTGAAGCAGAAGAAGCCCACGCCTACCCAAGCAGCCTTGTTGGTTCTCTGAATCAGATAAATAAGATCCAAAGTTTGCCTTTTAGGAGCTTTTACCCCAAAGAGAAAACTTTTTTAAAAAAGAAATACATTATTCTATAATAGAAATATACAAACACCACAAGAGATGAAGTGATTCCAAGGAAAAGGTAATTCTTATAACCCAGACAGCTCTGAGAATTCTGAGGGAAGGAGCATGATTTTTTTTCCTGAGAGCATGAGGAGAGGTTTTATGAAAGGATAGCCCAAATCTGATGTTGGTCCAGTGCAGGATTTAAAAAGATGAAAAAAGGAGGGGCCCAGGCATTCCAGGTGAGGTGAACAATATGCACAGGTGCGAGGCGGGGCCTGAAAAGGCCTCTTTGTGGACTTGCAAGTAGCTAGGCAGAAAGGAAAAGAAGGGAGATGGCATTCCCATGGAATGGTAATCCGTGAATGCCACGCACTAATGCAGTTTCATGCGACTTTCTTTCTGCATGAAGTAATATGCCCCAGAAAATATTTGACAGACAAATGGCATGATCAGATTTGTGCCTCAAGAAAAATAAGTGACATTAATGTATGAAAAGAATTGAAGAGAGAGTTCTGGGGTTAGGATGGGTTGGTGCCTTATTTGACACATAAAGTGAATCACTTTTTAACACCTACCTCCTCTTTATAACAAACTTATTTTCAGTAATAACCATAAAATGAGATAAATAATGACAATGGCTAGGAAAGAAATGGAGCCATTAAGATTTTCTTTTCTAAAACTTTACAATGTAATTATACCACTAAAAAAAGTAAAAACAAAATCAATAAAAGAGAGCAATATATATAAGGTATCATGGTATACACTTGTAAATGACTAAAATATTTTTGGAAAAAGAGAAAACTCTTACACGTACATGTTGATTTGCCACAATAATGAATAGTAACGTTACAGTTTCTGTTAAGAGCTTTGATTTCTGGAACTTTACCAAAATCAACATTTATTCATATTCTTGTTCCATAGCAAATATATCCATATTTGTCAATGTCTCTTCATTCAAAGTTGATTGAAGAACATGTTTTGTTAAAGTTTGAAAATTTTCTTTTATCTGAAGCAGCCAACATAGCACGGGTCATTTCAAACAGTGTCCCACGTAAATTTGGCAGTGTGTCATAAAAATCCTATTTCACAATAATTGCAGAAAATGTGAATGCAAATAATTCTAAGTGGTCATGAAATGGAATTAATTCAAATTCTGCTTTTTTTGTCTTTACTGACCCTGAGTCATTATTGTTTGTTTTGGATCTACTCTTTAAACGCAGGTATAGGGAATACTACAAGATTGGAATACTTGAATCACACCTGGAACATGCCTGCACACTTCCAACCTGCTATGTATGCTCTCTGTGAACAAAGGCTGAATCTGTATGTCAGGGGTGAACTGTTCTCTGCATTAGTGATTATGTACAATACAGCATTTATTGAAAGCGTATTAGTCCATTTTCATGCTGCTAATAAAGACATACCCAAGACTGGTAATTTATATAGGAAAAGGGTTTAATGGACACAGTTCCACATGGCTGGGAGCCTCACCATCATGATGGAAGACAAGGAGGAGCAAGTCACGTCTTACATGAATGGCAGCAGGCAAAGTGCTTGTGCAGGGAACTCTCCCTTATAAAGCCATCAGATCTCGTGAAATTTATTCACTATCACGAGAACAACATAAGAAGGACCCACCCCCATCATTTAGTTACCTCTCATTGGGTACCTCCCTCAACAAATGGGAATCATGGGAGCTACAATTCAAGATGAGATTTGGGTGGGGACACAGCCAAACTGTATCAAAAGGTAAGTAACACAAATGTGCTGATTTTAAGCTACTATAAATTGATGTTACTACTGAAACTCAACAATAGTAGCTGTTCTTTAGAATGTATACCAAAGAAAGGATTCTTTTTAGAAGAGAAACATTTTATCACTGACATTATTTAGGGTTATAAGTGCAGGATATAATAACAAACAAATGATCTTTTAGTTATTTACACTGTTGACTTTAAATTCCCTGTAATCCAAAATGCACTATTTTATTACCTGTAACCAAGGAGATGGTTTCTTCTAGCCTGCCCTTGAATCCTCCACAGAGACAGGAAAGAAAAATGGTAACTGGAATTTCAAAGTATCAACACTGTGCCAAACAGAATGCTAGATTCTTTGAAGAGATTATTATTTCTCCATTTTAAGATGAATACTAAGATCAATTGCCAAAGATCACACACCAAAGTAAGTGGTAAAACTGGAATTCAAACTGAGGTTTCTCTGACTCCAAAATATATAACATCTTCAATCTACCACACTGTTTCTTTACAGAGGGTGGGAGGGAGATGAGTTTATGGCCGTGACAAATGGAGAGAAAAGGATGATGGGAGGTCATACTGCAAGACCAGATGGACCAAATCTGGCAACAAATAGGATATGGGAACATGACAGATGATAAAATCCAAGTTTTGAAGCCTGAAGAAGCAGAGACAGGCATCTAAGACACTAACAACTAGCATTTGCCAAAATCTGACTGAAATTACAGTGAGATATGGAAGTAATCCACCCACCAAGACCTATTAGAGACCTTTATGTGCAGAGTTTATGCTCTGATAATCTGCTTGGTATTGATAGGTAATGTTATATATAAGCAGTAGATGATCACAAATTGCTTTCTAAGGATGGGGAATTGACTTACTCATAGAACTTTCACTTTGCTGAGTAGAAAATGCAAGTTTGGAGGCAGAGCTGAATTGCTCAGGAGGGCAGACAAGAGGCTAAGGTAGCTATGCTCCTCAGTGCCATGAATCATGGCTTGTCTTTGTAAGCTCAGTCTCTTTTCTAAATAAAGAATTTAAAATGTTTTTCAAATATAATGGCTTCAAGGGTCACCAAATTACTAGCTTTCAAAGTGCCCCTACATTGGGGTACTACAGTAAGGGTAGTATTGCTTGAAAAATAACTTAGAGGATAGATAGACAGACAGATAGAATAAAGTAGCAGGTTTTCAAGAGCCAATCTGCAGTAATACATGCAGACACAGCAATTTAGGGCCACTCTGTTCAGGCCATTTGGATTAATGGCATTTTCTCAGGCAACATAATCCACAGGATGGTTCTTTCTGATATCTATGTGTTTCTTTTCTTATGTGAGTGGGATCTCGTTTCTTTTCTTCTTATCTATTATTCCCACTGGGCTTTACTGGTAAGAATAGAGTAGGTTGTGTTTACCTTCCTAGCAAACTCCTGGTTGTATTTCCATGGAGCCCCACTGACCACCTGCAGGGAAGAAACTGTACTGACAACACCTGCCACTATGGGGCAGCAGGGAGCTATATCCCTGCATATCTCAGCGTATCAGTGATTTCATAGTCCTAGGAGGAAACATACATTTGATAACTAGTTATAGTTTTTATCCTCCAATATTTTTATATGGTCAATTCTTATATGATAGGTGTGTTTGGCTGCCTCTAAATCTTTATGAAGAAAAACAATTTAGATTCCTACTCTACCTAAAAAGAACCTTAAATACCTTGAATCTTGGTCTTTAATGACACCAATGTGAATAGATAGTCTGTATCAATCATTTACAGAATGCTGAGAATCATTTAAATTTTGAAAAGTTTGCTCTTTCCCACATCTGAAACATCACATTCTACTTTTGGTTACTAATAGCTAACATTTCCTCAGCTCGTACGTGCCACACACAGTTCTAGGCATTTTTATATGCATTGGCTTATTTATTCTTCACAACTCTCTAAGGTAGCTTTGGTTTTGAACCCATTTTCATACAAAAAACTAATTAGAGAAAACAGTCCAAAAATCATACTATAGCTAATAAGGAAAGCATGGATTTGAACCCCAGTTGTGTTGTTTGACTCTAGATCCCATGCTCTGAACCAACACTCATTTTACTCATAAAACCTGAGGCAGGCTTTCATAATAAAAAATATAATTTAAAAATTAAAATGTAATAAACTTCACTGCACCAAGAAAGCCTAGAGTGAGTGACAGGTCTACAAAAAGCAGAAATTCTGAGATGATTCAGCAAGACCCATCTCTAAAATATGGAGCTAACTAAGAAAGACAGGAAGGAGAAAAACTACTTTGAAAGGGTTAAGGATTCCAGAAGGCTGTAATAGCAGGTTTGCAATCAAGGGCCACCATAAAGAAACAGCAGGAGGCGGGGAGGTAATCTTGGTCATGCTGGGAGTGCACAAGTCTTTAGTTTAGAATTGTGTCAAACCACCCAGAAAGCTGTGTTTAAACTTTGTTCCATTTCAGAATGGACATGGTATTTTTTCCTGAAGCCAGAAACTGAAGATCAACTTTGAGCCCTTGATTCAATAGAACCTCGCTGAAAAGTTGGAAGGGGTTTTTGTTACGAGGGTTCAGTCAGGATAAGTCTATTATTTCATCATAAAATAAAATAAAAATTATCCATACCATTTAGCAGCAAAAAGCTTTTGAACCCACCTCACAAGTAAAACCACAACATTCTTCAATTCTGCTTTCTGGTAGGTCAATAAATGTGGCCTTAGCGGGGGGAAGAAGGAAGACGTACATGTTTAATACTCTGCTTCAATGTTCCACTGTCTGAATCCCTTTACCCATTTGGAAGAGAGATTCATTTAGGCCACTCATGTTCTTTTGTTCATATCTATGGGCATAACTTGATTTTTTTCAGGTACAGGAAAAGTCTTTGGGGAGCATAGTTTGTGCAATTATATGTTTCCAAGCAAGAAAGCCAAATTGAGGTTTGGAAGAGCTACACAAAAAAAGTGTTGGCAATAATTTCCTTGGCAAGTTGATCCAATCTGAAAATGGGATTTTGTTTTTGTGTATCCTATGTCCTTTCACCAATTTACTGAATCCTGATTGATTCATGCAAATCTATGAAAAACCAGGTTTTATCAGGATGTAGAGTCAGAATACTATTCATTATTTAACCTGCTAGAAAGAACACTATTTTGTAACTGTGCTCTTATGGAGTATCATTTCTATTAAACAGAAAAAATCTGAGAATGCGGAAAATGTAGAGGTTAACCTATTTCTCCAGAAAATAGACTTCACCCTGAAAGCTGAAATCCTAGGCTCAGTGGTTTCCACTGAGGACTAGCTGAACAGCAATAGTAGACTTATCTCAGTCATGTGCTGCTACAAGAGTAGCAACTGAACACCTCTCAAAGAATCAATATTTTTTTTGTTTGTTTTTTAAAATGTGTTTTCATGATAGCAGATCACTGCCTTCTATCTATTTAATAGAGGTGTTTCTATTTAATACAAAGATAGAAGTTAGGTAACTACTGAAGAAATTAACTTTCACAGCATATTTTCTAATTAACTTTTCCTCCAGTGATGACCTGAGACTTTTTGTAGATTTGGTTTCATCAGCTCTACTTTATACCTGTCTACTTATGGAAGCATCAATTCTCTTAGCTCTGAATGCTAAATGGATCCAGCAGTTCCCTAGCTTGTCTCAAACAAACCTGATTCCCCATAGTCCACAATGTCAAGACTGCTAGTTTCTCTCCAGTTATTCCCCCTGAGCACATCTGACTGGTTTCACAAAAGGAATCACAGCACACTGTCCTTTCTGCCCCAGCTTGCCCAGAGCCCTAAATTTGGGTGAAAGACATTTATTTTACAACTGGGATTGTAAAGAATCCAAATCCCTGTTCTTTCTGACTGAACATATTTCTTCTCATATGCATTAAATATTTTCAAATCTCAGTGTGATTATGTTAAAAGAAAAATAATAGAATTTCTCAAAATTATCAATGTTATTAAGGTGACTCTCACAGATATGCTTTCTTTTGAGATGCAAACAAAACTGAAAGCCCAGATCCCTTGAAAGAAATGAATAGCTCCTTTGTATGTGTTAATCGTAAACACACAATAAAGTTCAAAAATGCATCAACAGTCAATGTTTCAACTGCAGAGAAACAAAGACTTGACAGAAAAACAAAAGAATTTAATGATGCCTATAAAAACATCCTATGTGAAAATACTGCCACCCACCATCACTTTTCTCTTTTTTTTTTCCTTTTGCTAACTACAGCATAGTTTTTCAAAGAATCTTTGGCATCTCTAGATGATAAATTATGTGAATTATTGTTGGATCAAAATTCCTTTGAAATAACTGCAGGTGTTCAAGATCCTGTCAGAGTAAACGTATTTTAAGTACCCTGAGGACGCTGACATCCAGCCATTTCTCAGGCTTCTTTGAGGTAGAGCTCCTGTTGGGAGTGGCCTGGTTTAAATTGGAGACATATGGAGAGCTACTCAGCGAAGAGTGAGGAAGCCTATCCAATTGGCATGGAATTAGAATCTGACTCCTGATTTAACTCCATATTTGTGGGTCTTTTTTCTGCTATGTATTCTCCCGTTTATTTCTTAATTCATAGTAAAATGCTTCAAGAGAGTATCTCATTGCTAGGATAGGAAGTACAGCTTCTTAAGAACATAGCTTAGTGGACAGAATTATATTAATTATAATGTGATCTGCATTGGACAACTCATTTGTATACACATTTTATTTTCTTTGGGGGTCTTTAGAGAACACAGATTTAAAGATTTTGGTTTTTTAATTAGTATAAGCAGTAAAACCTAGCAGGTGCCTCTATTTGTTAAGAGAATGAAAAAATGAATGTTACCTTGTATTTTAAGAAAAAGGTAAGAGAATCAAATATATATAGCAAATTATGAGTCACATGAGCATATTACATGAAGAAATTACGTCTCATTAAATTCTTATATAATAATTAGAAGAAAAATATTATTGTTCGCACATCAATTAAGAAAACTGAGGGTCAGAAAACAAATTGTACAATATCACACAAATAGTAAGTAACAAGAAAATATTTTTTCCAACTTTACTCCCACCAATGACCATTCTCTTTCATTATGTTCCAGTTTTCCTCCTGAGTAGCTGGGACTACAGGTGCACACTACCACACCCCACTTTTTTTTTGTTTTTTTTTTTTTGTTTTTTTTGTAGTAGAGACAGGATCTTACTATGTTGCCCAGTCTGGTCTCCAACTCCTGAGCTCAGGTGATCCTCCCAGCTTGGCCTCTCAAAGTGCTGGGATTACAGACATGAGCCATTGCTCTGGGTCTTATTCTTCTTCATTATTTTTTAAATTTTGAATTGTGGGCTCACGTTTGAATGTCTATGTTTTCCCTATGGAAGTCCTATTGGGTCTGAGTTAAAGATTTTTATTTGCTTCTTTCAAGTGCCCTTAGATACTACCTTACCACTTAGACATCATTGAATAAGTTTCTTGGCTTAGGATTCCCTTGACTGTAAATAAAGAGGAATTATTTCAAACCTAATATCTGCACAAGGGAATGCCTTTTCTTTTTAAAAAAAAATTCAAGGAAATCTCATTGTTTCCCACCCAGAACCCAGGCTGAGATCCTTGCTATCATTCTTTGCTACCATAGATTTTCTTCACAGTCCTCCACTTCAAAGACTGTGGATTTCTAATACTGTTGATATGCATGAGACTATCAATTCAAACTCCTTACTTTTCATGGACTCAAGGCCATATCGCCTATCTTCCATGTTACTAATAGGATCTAGGACTGTCAGAAGAATCGGCTACATAATTTGCGGGGTTTGCTTGGGCCTGATCATGTATCTATCACTTCCGTTTGATGAGGAAATCCTTTTGTGCACACCCAGCTTTATGAATTGCTGGGTCAGGTAACACCCAGTTCATGACCACGTGGTCATCTCGGGTCATGTGGTAGTTTGGTGGCCCATGGTCAAATGCTCAGTTTCTACTAAAGCACATTAAGAGGCCAAGAGCTGTAGTTATCAAAAAGGAGAGTAGTTATCTGCGGGTGATCGCAGGGCCTTGCTCCAAATCCCAAAGGCCAGTTCTGTGATTCACCTATAGAGGTCTGCCAAAGGCGCCAAACAGCATCTGCCCTGATACATCAAATGTCATCGGGTCTGCTGAATTATCTAGCCCAAATGAAGGTATATGTAGGTTACCTGAAGAAG
The DNA here is from genome assembly GCA_963573385.1 of Cacajao melanocephalus. Taxonomy (NCBI): domain Eukaryota; kingdom Metazoa; phylum Chordata; class Mammalia; order Primates; family Pitheciidae; genus Cacajao; species Cacajao melanocephalus. The sequence goes on along the minus strand of CAUYLG010005376.1, from coordinate 115,008 downwards.
TGGCCCAAGTGTCCATGGTTCCTACTCTTGCCACACTGCCCTCACTTTCCAAACCTGCATCTATGGCCGCGTAGGGAATGTCCTATGATTAGGTGATAGGTTTACAAGCAGTTCTGCATGATAGGCAGGCACCATCTGAAAGAGGATAACTGCAGCACTACAGCTCCTTACTGAGACACGTCTGAAGGACACGTGATGAAAAGTCTTCTCAATGGGTGAAAGTTCAGGCAGTATACCCGGTAGTACACTTTCATTGGAAGGAAAAATGTCTGGATGTGCAATTATCTACCAATTTATAAGCTGTAGCCAAAGGTTTGGCTGGATAGAGTCTGGGACTTAGAAGGAACAAAACGGACAATTGGAAAGTACATGGCAAAGAAAATTGGGGGCTGGGTGAAGTCAAAATCACCATGGGCAACATGGTAAGACCTGATCTCTAAAAAAACAGAAAGCCGAGTGTGGTGGTGTGTGCCTGTAGTCCTGGCTATTCAAGAGGTAGGAAGATCACTTGAGCCTGGGAGGTCGAGGCTGCAGTGAGTCATGATCATGCCACTGCATGCACTCCAGACTGGGCTGCAAAGTGAGACCCTCTCTTACAAAAACAAACAAGAAAAAAAATTGGAAAAGGTATCTGTCTCTCATATGAATGCTCACCAAAGAGTAATCACAGCAGAGGAGGACCTTACTAATCAAATGGATAGGATGGCTCATACTGCTGATATAGAACTGGTGGTGGCTTTCCCCAGCCATCTCTGCCATTGCCCAATAAGTTCATGCACAATGTGGCAGGGATGGAGTCGATGCATGAGCTGAGCAACATAAACTTTTACTCACCAAGGTCAACCTGGTTATGCCACTGATGATTGCCCAATCTGCCAGCATCAGAGACCAACACAGAGTCCAAGATGGCACCATTCCCCAGGCTAATCAGCCAGCTACCTGATAGGTTCATTACATTCAACCTCTTCCATCATGGAAGGGGCAGCATTTTTGTTCTTACTGGAATAGACATTACTCTGGATACAGATTTGCCTTCCCTTTTCATTCCCTACATACAATTCTTCTGCCAAAACTACCATCCATGGACTTACAGAATGCCTTACTTACCATCATGATATTATACACAGCATTGCTTCTGACCACAAAATTCACCTCAAGGCCAAAGAAGTGTGACAGCAGGTTCACGTACCAGAATTCAGTGGTTTTACCATGTTCCTCATCATCCTGAAGCAGCTGGCTTGATAGAAAGATGGATGGCCTTTTGAAGACTAAGTTACAGTGCCGTCTAGGTGACAGTACTTTGCAGAACTGGGGCAAGATTCTCCAGAAGGTTGCATATGCTCTGAATCAGCATCCAATATATGCTCTGTTTCTCCCATGGCCAAGATTCTTGGGTCCAGAGATCAAAGAGTGGAAATGGAAGTTATACTACCTCACCATTACTCCCAGTGACCCACTAGCAAAATTACTGCTTATGTTCCTGTGGTGACTTCATGCTCTGCTCCCTAGAGTTCCAGGAGAAATGCTTCCACCAAGAAACACAAAAATGATTCAATTGAACTGGAAGTTCCGACTGTCACCCAGCCATTCTAGACTCTTCATGCCTCTGAGCCAACAGACTAAGAAGAGAATTACTATGTTAGCTGTGGTGATTGACGCAGACTATCAAGGAAAAATCAGACTATTACTCAACAATGGCAATAAGGAAGAATATGCTCAGATTACATAAGATCTCTTAGAACATCTGTTAATATTACTATACCCTGTGATTAAAGTGAGTGGGAAATTCTAACAACGCAATCCAAGCATGGCTACAAATGGCCCAGACCCTTAAAAAATAAAGATTTGTGTTATCTTTCCAGATAAAGAACCATAACCAACGGAGGTGCTTACAGAAGGCAAAGGGAATACAGAATGGGTAGTAGAAGAAGCTACTTATAAATACCAGCTACAACCACATGACCAGTTACAGAAATGAGGATTGTAATTGTCATAAATATTTCCTCCTTATTTTGTTAAAATTATGTCTAAGTGTATATATGCATATGGTAAGCAAATATTTTTGGTTTTGCTCCTCTCATTCCACATGTAACATAAGATTCATCCACTTTATATTAGCATTTAAATATTGTTAATTTTATATCATTAGTTTATGAGTAATCAGCAAAATGTAAACATCACTCAAGGACTTTACCTCTTCTTCTGAGGAAGATATTAGCGGATTTTCACTTGTGTGTAGGATAGCTTTTTCATGTTAGGATAATAGATGGCACTATTACCTGGTTATTGTCTTTATTTGTAGGTTAAGTGTGGATTAAGAAGATGAGTATGGGTGTCAAATTGACCTGGAGTGGATTTATAATGGTCAGTTTTAGGTGCCAACTTAGATTAAGGGATACCTAGAGATCTGGAAAAGCATTATCTTTACCAGACCTCATGGGTTTGTGAGAGTGTATCCACAGGAAATTGCTGTGAGTCATTGGGGTGAGTGAAAAGATCTGCCCCCAATGTGGTCAGGCACCAACCAATCGGCTGGGACAAGGACAGAATAAAAAAGGAGAGAAAAGATGAATTCTTTTCTTTCTTTTCTGGGCTGGGATGCCCTTCTTCTCTTGCCCTTGGATATCAGAACTCCAGATTTTATGGCCTTTGAACTTGGGGACTTACACCTGTGGTCTCCCGGACTTTGAGGCCTTTGGCCTCAGACTGAGAGTTACTCCATCTCTTTCCCTGGTTGTGAGGCTGTCAGACTTGGACTGAGCTGTGCTACTGGTCTTTCTGGGCCTCTAGTTTGAACATGGTCTATGGGACCTCTCTGCCTCCATAATTGCTGAATCAATCATCCTAATAAATCCCCTTATCTATCTGTCTATCTATCATCTCTCTATACTGTTGATTCTGTCTCTCTAGAAAACCCTGACTAATATTGTTACAAGCCTGGAGAAGGCTTTCAAAATAGTCAGTGGAAGTTGTTACTGGAGCCCAGAGAAATGTGTGGGGAGAGATTGCCGGCAGGAGCTTTGGGCTTTAGCAGAGGAACACAGTGAATATATACAGGTGGAGGTGTGAGTAGGGGAATAAAAGCCTTGACCTCTTTTTCTCATCTTCAGTCTAATCTCCTGTTTGTGCCTCCCATTGGCCAAACCCTAGGGATCTCATAGATACAGTATACAAAGGTCAATATTTTGAGGCACAGGACATGATACAGAAGGATGAACAGTTCCTTTGGAGGAAGAGCTGCCAATTCAGAACTCATGAACTCTCTCATAATATGTATAAATGCACATGTGTGGAGGGGAGGGAATTTTCTTGGAAAAATAATAAACACAGCAGTTGCTGATCAACTTCATTGGTCATTACCATGAAGGCCTGTGGGCACAATTTTTCCCTTAAGATGAGGCTTAAACTCTCCTATTTGCCACAGTCTTCACTATATTGGTTATTTATGTTAGCAGCCTGGCCTTGTAGACTTTTGGGTCTATGACTTGTAAACTTTCAAGTTGTTTTAAGTATTATAATGAAGGTGTGCACAAACTGAATTGCTTATTCTTGCTTAGAGAAATACAGAAAAGATTTCTAGGAGGCTTGATATGTGAATTGAGTCTTAAAATATAGATTTCACAAGGTGGGTATTACGGAGAAGGCATGCCAGACAATGGAAACAGTATTAATGAAGACTTAAAATTGCTTTAACGTACAGTTGAAGAAACTAAAAAGCATTTCAACATGGTTGGAGCACCAGGTTGTTGCGGTTAGTGGCAGAGATGAGAAAGGAAAGGCAGTCAGGGCCCATGTAATGGAAGGCTGAGAGCATGATGCCAAGGCATTTATTCTTCATTCTGTAGATCGCTGTTTCCTACTTCTAGGAAAGAGGGTGATCCTCAAACCACCTGGGAAATTATCAGTTATTGTCACCAGAGAAGCTGTAAAAATGCAAATTTCTAGACTCCAATTCAGACTTCATAAATCTATACTTTTTATTAATTCCTCTTGTGATTCTGATGATTATCCAAGTTTAGGGATCCTAGATGTAGGTTTTCAAGGTCTACTGTATGATATGTAATAGGGTGAGTGCCTTAGCAGAGCTGCCTTTAAGAAAGATCATTCTAGATGCAATAAAATATCAGCCATAAATTGAGAGAATTACAGATTGGGAATTTATTCAGAAAATCATTATAATTCAGAAGAAAACAGGGGAACCTGATAAAGAGAAAGAGATGAATGAGTTGAAGACTAATTTCAGAGGTGAAATTAACAAGATGGTGACCCATTAAATTTGGCAGATGAGTGAGAAGGAAGAATTAATATAAATTTTAGATTTATGGATTTATATATCAGTGTATGTTGAGGGTCTAGAATACCAAAACAAGAACGGATTTTGAAAACGATGTTTTATAGCCATGGAATATAAGGTTTATGTATGGAATCAACCTAGAAACATTATACACCATTTTTTAAATCTGAGATTCTCTCTTTGAAGTTTCTGGTTTTGTAAAGATTTTTTCTACAGGTTTTCCTCTTAAAAGACTTAATCCAGCATAGCTGCTGCTTTTCTCCAAAATTTCTAGAACCAGATAAAATTTTCATCCTCATGTTTATTCTCACTTTCATGGAAAAGTCATTTGTAGTTTTCATCTTGATAGAAGAGATTCATTTCTATGCCTAGAAAAGTAAATATTATTACATACAATAACAATGAACAATGTAAAATGTCTAGCTGCATACTAATGAAAAGTAAACTTAAGCAGTCTTTACTAATAGTATGTAATAAAAACATAATTCAAAATGCCATTAGGTTAGGCTGTCAGCAGTCAAAATGCACATATGATATTGTAGAATTTAGACATAAAACTCCTTATGTATACACAGCCATTTCTTTTCAGTAACGAATACAAATGCAAGGTAAACACTAAGCGAAGCATAAAATGTTTGGAATTAATTTGACTTTTTTATCTAGCTTTTATAAGAGGTTCTCACAATTATCTGCAGAAATTCTGGTCCATGAACTATGTAAATTGCTTCTTTACATGAAGTTTAAAGTAGAAAGCTATACCCAAGAGACTGGGTTGTCGTAAGGGAGAGAAACCGTATTCCAGACCTTTTATTGTAAAGGCATATACAAATTGTATTAATAAGCAGATATTGTCTGGAAAAAATAAAATACTTCTCTCATTTATCCTGACTGATTCCCTATAGATGATAAAGAGACTGCCTTTATCTACATTTTAGAAAGCTGAATTTAAAAGAGTTTATTACACTTCTACATTTTTTAATATTATATTCTGGCAAAATTTTTATTTACATGTATCCAGGCATATCTTATAAATATGTGAAATTACATGTACAGTGTAAATTAATTTCATGGAAGTCTCTGCATAAAAATTTATTGTCGTTAATACCTAGAAAATATTTATTAAGATTATGTTGAGTCAGTGACATTAAAAAAGAAATTGTAACTATCAATTTTCAGATAGAGGTATTTGAAGATGTGCCTCTGACAGCAGCCTAACCTCCCTGACACTGGGAGAAGTTTGGTGAAAGTAAGTATGCAAAGCAAATAAACCGTGCAAAATAAATAAACTATGCATAGTGAACGAAAGGGTAGTTTCACAGTCTTGACAATGATAATCCCTAAATACAGATTGTATCTTTATTATACCTTTGCTTCCTATACACTGCCTGTACCACTACCACTATCCAATGGCTTACGGAATGCCAGACCCACCATCATGTAAAACCACACAGCATGGGATCAGACAAGGAGACCATCTGTTCACTGCACAGTAAGGGAGGTACCAAAGTAAGCTCATGGCTATGGGATCCTCTGATTGTGTCCTTTAAGAAAGGAAAAGAATAGTAGAACTAATTAAATTTATTGACCACCAAAGGGCATTAGGAATAGAATTTAGGATGCATCATCCTATATATCTATCTAAGAAATAAGCTGTACAAATATTTGTATGGATATGTGATTTATTTGCCTTTGGTGAGATACCTAAGAATAGAATTGCTGAGTCCTTTGGTAAGTGTTTGACTGTATAAAAACTAGATTACAAAAACTACCAAATTGTTTTCCAAAAGGGTTGCACAATTTTGCACTCCCACTAAAAATATATGAGTTCCAGGCACTGCATGTAATAGCAAAATTTTTGTGTTGTCAGCTTATTTAATATTAACCATTCTATTGGATGTAGAGTGTCATCTCACTAAGGTTTAAATATGCATTTTTCTAATGACCAATTAATGACATTGGATATCTTTTCATATGCTTATTGGGTTTTACATATCTCCTTTTAAAAATACCTAGACAAATCTTTTGCCAATATTTAAATATGTATTTGTCTCTTATTATTGAGAGAGGAGAATGCATTACATATTCTGCATACTAATACTTGAGTTAAATATATGTATTGTAAAGTTTGCCTTTTCATTTTTTTATGCTGTCTTCAGAAGAACAGAAATATTTTTAATTGTGTGGATAACTAATTTACCAATATTTTTCTTTTATGGTTTGTGCTTTTAATATCCCTTTAAGAAATCTTTGTCTAACCGTATGTATTCATCCCCTTTTGTAATACTATAAAGAACTGCCCAAGACTGAGTAATTTATGAAAGAAAGAGGTTAAATTGCCTCACAGTTTTGCATGGCTATGGAGGCCTCAGGAAACTTGCGATCGTGGAAGAAAGGGAAGCAAGACACCTTCTTCACAAGGTGGCAGGAAGGAGACGTACTGAGCGAAGAGGGAGGAGCCCCTTATAAAACCATCATATCTCATGAGAGCTCACTACCATGAGAACAGCATGGGGGAAACCAACCCCATGATTTAATTACCTTCACCTAATCTCTCCTTTGACACATGGGTATTACGGGGATTATAAGGATTACAATTCAAGATGTGATTTGGTTGGGGACACAATCAAACCATATCATTCTGCTCCTGGCCCCTCCAGAATCTCACGTTGCTTTCACTCTTTGAAACCAGTCATGCTTTCCCAACAGTCCCCTGAAGTCTTATTTCAGCATTAACCCAAAAGTCTAAGTCCAAAGTCTAATCTGAGACAATGCAAGTCCCTTCTGCCTAGAACTCTGTAAAATTAAAAGCAAGTTAATTATATCCTATTACATCCTAGATACAATGGGGGTACAGGTATTGCATAAATACACCATTCCAAATAGAGCAAATTGACCAAAATGAAGGGGCTAAAGGCCCCATACAAGTCCAAAATCCAGCAGGGCAGTCAAATCTTAAATCGCCAAAATGATCTCCTGTAATTCTATGGCTCACATCCAGGTCACACTGATGCAAGAGGTGGGTTTCCATGGTCTTGGACAGCTCTGCCCTCTTGTTGTACAGGGTACAGCCTCCTTCCCGGCTGCTTTCTCATGCTGGTGTTCAGTGTTGGTGGATTTTCCAGTTGCATGGTGCAAGCTGTCAGTGGATCTACTATTCCTGGGTCTGGAGGATGGTGGCCTTCCTCTCATAGCTCCTCTAGGCAGGGAACTCTGTGTGAGGGCTTCAATCCCACATTTCCTTTCCACACTGCCCTAGCAGAGGTTCTCCATAAGGGCCCCACCCCGGCAGCAAACTTCTTTCTAGACATCCAGGCACTTCCATATATCCTCTGAAATCTAGGCAGAGGTTCCTAAACCTCAATTCTTGACTTCTGTGTACCCACAGGTGCAACACTACCTGGAAACCACCAAGGTTTGGGGCTTTCACCCTCTGAAGCAATGGCCTGAGTTGCATGTTGGCACCTTTTAGCCAGGGCCAGGATGCAAGGCACCAGACTGCATAAAGCAGCAAGGCCCTGGGCTCAGCCCAGTAAACCATTTTTCCTCCTAGCTCTCTGGGCCTATGATGGGATGTGCTGCTGTGGAGACCTCTGATATGCCCTGGAGACATTTTTTTCATTGTTTTGGTGATTAACATTTGGTTCATTGTTACTTATGAAAATTTCTGCAACTGGCTTGATTTTCTTCTCAGAAAATGGGATTTTCTTTTCTATTCCATTATCAGGCTGCAAATTTTCCAAACTGTTATGTTCTGCTTCCCTTTTAAACATAAGTTCCAATTCCAAACCATCTCTTTGTGAATGCATAAAACTGAATACTTTTCATACCACCCAAGTCACGTCTTGCATGCTTTGGGGCTTAGAAATTTCTTCTGCCAAATACCCTAAATTACCTCTCTTGAGTTCAAAGTTCCACAGATCTTTAGGGAAAGGGCAAAATGCTGCCAGTTTCTTTGCTAATGCATAGCAAGAGTCACCGTTATTCCACTTCCCAACAGGTTCCTCATCTCCATCTGAGACCACCTCAGCCTGGACTTCATTGTCCATGTCACTAACAGCATTTTGGTCAAAGCCATTCAACAAGTCTGTAGGAGGGTCCAAACATTCCCACATCTTTCTGTTTTCTTCTGAGCCCTTCAAATTGTTCCAAACTCTTCCTATTACTCAGTTCCAAAGTTGCTTCCACATTTTCGGGTATCTTCATAGCAGCACTCCACTCTCTGAGGTACCAATTTACCATATTAGTCCATTTTCATACTGTTTTTATACCCTGAGGCTGGGTGACTTATAAAGGAAAGAGGTTTAACTGACTCACAGTTTAGTATGGTTGGGAAGAACTCAGGAAACTTATAAACTTAGTGGAAGGTGAACAGGAAGCAAGGCACCATCTTCACTAAGCAGCAGGAAGGAGAAGCGCTGAATGAAGGAGAAAGAGCTCCTTATAAGGCCATCAGATCTCGTGAGAACTCATTCATTGTCATGAGAACAGCATAGGGGAAACTGGCCCCATTATTCAGTTACCTCCACTTGGTGTTCCCCTTGACACACAGGGATTATGGAGATGGTTGGCACTGCAATTCAAGATGAGATTTGGGTAGGGAAACAATTCATATCACCCTAACCATGAATATTTTTCCTATACTTCTTTTAAAAGTTTTACAGTTTAGCTTTTATATTGCTCTAATTGTCTATTGCTGCATACAAAATATACCACAATTTAGTAGCTTAAAACAGCAACCATGTTTATTTGGCTCATTAGTCTGCATTAAGCTGATCTTGGTGAGCACTGATTGTCTCTGTTCTATTCAATGGAAGGCTGGGAGCTGAAATCCCCTGAAGCCTGATTTACTCACGTGTCTGATGGTTGATATTGTCTATCAGGTGGGATCATAGCTGGTGTTGTCAGACAGAACACTTACCTGTGGCCTCACCATGTGGCCTGGTCTTTTAAATAATATAATATCATGAAACATCTTGAGAGAAAGTGCCAGAAATAAAACGTCATACATCATATGACCTAGCCTCAAATGTTATGGTATCACCTATAGTCTCTTGAAGTGAGTTGCTAAAGCTGGTCATATTCAAGACTGGCCCATATTCAAAAAGGCTCTGAGTTTTGAAAGGAGGTTAAATCTGAGCAGATGTGTTTCAAACCACTACATGCTTTTAAATATATGTTCCATTTTGAGAAATTGTTTAGTATGGTGTTAGGTGAGAATTATAATTAATTATTTTTCCAAAATGAATATTCCATTTCAGCACCATTAGTTGAAAGAAATATTGTTTTTCTCTTTGAATCACATTAGAATCTTGTATAAAATTAAATAACCACATATGGGTGGGTCTCTTTTTGACATTACTCTTTCATTCTATTAATTTATATGACTATCCTAACACCAATACTACTCTTTTTTGATAACTACAGCTTTATAATAAGTCTTGAAATCATGTAGCATAAGTCCTCCAACTGTGTCCTTATTTTCAAAATTGTTTTGGCTATTCTAGTTATATTTACACATAAATTTTAAAATCATATTGTCAATTTCTATTTTTAAAAAAATGCTACTTGGATTTTGATCAGTTTGCAGAAAATCTATAAATAAATTTGAAGACAACTGACATTTTAACAATATTAAGGCTTCCAATTCATAAACATGGTATGTTGCTACATATATTTATGTATTTCTCTATGGATTTTTGCATATATTTTCCAATGTACAGGTCTTACACATATGCTGTTATATTTATCCCTAAATATGTTGTATTTTTAGTCACTTTTAACACAGTGATTTAAAGATTTCATCCTATATTTGTTCATTGCTGTGATATAAAAATATACTTTTTTGATTTGGAGGATTCTGATCTTTTATTCTGCTAAATTCACCTAACAATTTTGGTAGCTGTTTTGTTGATTTCTTTGGGTTAGCTATGTAACCATTCCTTCTGACCTGTATGTCTTTCACTTCTTTGGCCTACTTTGTATCAGGCCATGGTACATTGTTTAATAGAGGCTTCAGAGCAAACCTACTTGCTACTTTCTGATCTCAGGGGAAAACATTCAATCCTGTACCAGTAAGTATGATGTTAACTTTACATTTTTGTTAGACACCTTTTTCAGGCTGAGAAATTTCCTTTCTATTCATAGTTTGCTGAGAATTTTTAACATAAATGAGAGATGAAATCTGTCAAATATGTTTTGGAGTAGTATTTATTAATATAATAGCATGACTTTCTCCTTAATGCTCTTAATATGGTGAATTATATTGACTGATTTTCAAAGGCAAAATGATCCTTAGATTCTTGGAATAAATACCACACAATCATGATATATTGTCTCCTCCTATGTTATTAGGTACAATTTGCTTTTGTTAATAATATTTACATCTAAGTTCAGAAGGGATATTGTCTAAAATTTTCTGTTCTTTTAGTATTTGATTTTGGATACAGAGTAACGCCAAACTCATACAATGAGTTGAGAGGTAGTCCTGACTCCTCTATTTCCTAAAACAGCATATGTAGGATTGATACAATGTCTTCCTAAATATGTAATAGAATTGGGTAGTGAAGCCATTTGCCCTTGAGCTTGTGTATGTGTGTGTGTGTTGAAGACTTCTGAATTATTAATTTAATTTTAGATACAGACTTATAAATGTTTTATAGATGTCAATGTCAAAATCCAGCTGGTTGATGTCTTCTATACACTAATATTCTGTCAATCAATCACTGAGAGAGAAGTGTTAAATCAGCAACTAAAATTATGCAGTTATCTGTTTCTTCTTGCAGTTCTATATTTGTGTTATGTTTTGAGGTACATAAATATTTAAGACTTTTTGTGTTCTCTTGATGATTTACCTCTTTATTATTATTAAATGTGTGCATTTGTCTGTTTCTTCTTGCAGTTCTATAAATGTTTGCATTATGTTTTGAAGTACATAATATTTAAGACTTTTTGTGTTCTCTTGCCTCTTTATTATTACTAAATACTCCTCTTCATAAAAAATATTTTTGTAATTAAGGTGGTAGTTGAAACCAAGGTTTGGAATTATATGTGAGTGTAGGATAAGGGGATATAGAATGAGAAAAAGACAAAAGTTAACCACAGAACTCTAGGGAACACCAACAATTAAGGAGTTGGCAAACGAATACAAGCCCATTCGAGAGATTAAGATGGAGCCAAGGGCAAACCTGAAGAAATACCATAGAAGAGTAGCACTACAGAAACAAGTGAAAAGAGAATTTTAAAAGAGCATTGATATGGTTTGAATTGTGTTCCTGCCCAAATCTCACGTTGAATTGTAATCCCCAGTGTTGGAGAGGGGCCTAGTGAGAGGGGATTGGATCATGGGGTGGATTTCCCTCTTGCTGTTCTCTTGCTAGTGAGTAAGTTCTCACAAGATCTGACTGTTGAAAAGTGTGTAGCAACTCCCTCTTTGCTCTTCCTCCTGTTCCAGCCATGTAAGACATGACTGCTTTCACTTTCACCATGATTGAAAGTTTCTGGAGGCCTCCCCAATCATGTTTTTTGTACAGCTTTCTGAACTGTGAGCCAATTCAACTACTTATCTTTAGAAACTATCCAGTCTCGACTCCTGGGCAAAATGGCCAAATAGGAGCAGCGCTGGTCTGTAGCTCCCAGTGAGATCACCACAGAAGGTGGGTGATTTCTGCATTTCCAAGCTGAGGTACACGGCTCATCTCATTGGGACTGGAGATGCAGCCCATGGAGGGTGAGCAGAAGCAGGTTGGATCATTGTCTTACCTGAGAAGCACAAGGAGTCAGGGAACTCCCTCCCCTAGCCAAGGGAAGCCATGAGACACTCTGCCAAATTAAAAGACACAGACTGGTAAATTGGATAAAGAGTCAAGACACACCAGTGTGCTGTATTCAGGAGACCAATCTCACATGCAAAGACACACATAGGCTCAAAATAAAGAGATGGAGGAATATTTACCAAGCAAGTGGAAAGCAAAAAAAAAAAAAAAAAAAATGCAAAGGGGTACAATCATAGTCTCTGATAAAAGATTTTAAACCAACAAAGATCAAAAGAGACAAAGAAGGACATTGCATAACCGTAAAGGGAGCAATGCAACAAGAAGAGCCAACTATCTTAAATACATATACACTCAATACAGGAGCACCCAAATTCATAAAGCAAGTTCTTAGAGACTTATAAAGAGACTTAGACTCCCGCACAATAAGAGTGGGATACTTCAACACCCCACTGTCAATATTAGACAGATTAACGAGACAGAAAATTAATAAGGATATCCAGGACTTGAATTCACCACTGGACCAAGCAGACCTAATAGTCATCTATGGAACTCAACACCACAAATCAACAGAATATATAGTCTTCTCAGCACCACATCACAATTATTCTAAAACTGACCACATAATTGGAAGTAAAACACTCTTTAGCAAATGAAAAAGAATAGAAATTGTAACAAAAAGTCTCTCAGATGTCAATGCAATCAAATTAGAAGAAACTCATTCAAAACTGCACAACTACATGGAAACTGAATAACATGTTCCTGAATGGCTGCAAGGTAAATAACAGAATTAAGGCAGAAATAAGTAAGTTCTTTGAAACCAATGAGAACAAAGACAAAACGCAACAGAACCTTTGGGACACAGCTAAAGCAGTGTTTAGAGGGAAATTTATAGCACTAAATATCCACAGATGAAAGCAGAAAAGATCTAAAATCAACACCCTAACAGCAAAAATAAAAGAACTAGAAAAACAAGAGCAAACAAATTCAAAACCTAGCAGAAGACAAGAAATAACTAAGATCAGAGCAGAACTGAAGGAGATGGAGAAATGAAAAACCCGTCAAAAAATCAATCCAGGAGCTGGTTTTTTGAAAAGACTAGCAAAATATTTAGACCGCTAGCCAGACAAATGAAGAAAAAAAGAGAGAAGAATCAAATAGACACAATAAAAAATGATAAAGGGATATCACCACAGACCCCAGAGAAATACAAACTACCATGAGAGAATACTATAAACACCTCTATGCAAATAAACTAGAAAATTTAGAAGAAATGGATAAATTCCTGGACACATACACTCTCCCAAGACTAAACCAGGAAGAAGTTGAATACCTGAATGCACCAAGAACAAATTCTGAAGTTGAGGCCGTAATTAACAGCCTACCAACCAAAATAGTCCAGGACCACATGGATTCACAGCCAAACTATACCAGAGGTATAAAAAGGAGCTGATACCATTCCTTCTGAAACTATTCCAAACAATAGAACAAGAAGGAATCCTCCCTAACTCATTTTGTGAGGCCAGCGTCATCCTGAAACCAAAACCTGGCAGATACACAACCAAAAAGGAAAATTTTAGGCCAGTATCCCTGATGAACATTGGTTTGAAAATACTCAATAAAATATTGGCAAACAGAATCCAGCAGCACATCAAAAAGTTTATCCACCACAATCAAGTTGGCTTCATCTCTGGGATGCAAGACAAGTTCAACACACACAAATTAATCAATGTAATCCATCACATAAACAGCACCAAAGACAAAAACCACAGGATTATCTCAATAGATGCAAAAAGGGACTTTGATAACATTCAACACCCTTTATGCTAAACACTTTCAGTAAACTTGGTATTCATAGAATGTATCTTAAAATAATAAGAGCTATTTATGACAAACTCACAGCCAATATCAAATCGAATAACCAAAAGCTGAAAGCATTCCCTTTGAAAATCAGCACAAGACAAGGATGCCCTCTCTCACCACTCCTATTCAACATAGTATTGGACATTCTGACCGGGCAATAAGGCAAGAGAAAGAAATAAATAATAGTCAAATAAAAGAGAGGAAGTCAAATTGTCTCTGTATGCAGATGACATGATTGTATATTTAGAAAACCCCATCGTCTCAGTTCAAAATCTCCTTAAGCTGATAAGCAAGTTCAGCAGTCTCAGGATACAAAATCAATGTGCAAAAAATCACAAGCATTCCAGTAAAACAATAACAGAGAACCAAATCATGAGTGAACTCCCATTCACAATTGTTACAAAGAGAATAAAATACAAGGGTTCTGAAGGACCTCTTCAAGGAGAACTACAAACCACTGCTCAAGGAAACAAGAGAGGACAAAAACAAATGGAAAAACATTCCATGCTAGTGGATAGGGATAATCAATATCATGAAAATGCCATACTGCCTGAAGTAACTTATGGATTCAATGCTATCCCCATCAAGCTACATTGACTTTCTTCACAGAATTAGAAAAACTACTTTAAATTTCATGTGGATGAAAAAAAGCCCATATAGCAAAGACAATCATAAGCAAAAAGAACAAAGCTGGAGGCATCACACTACCGGACTTCAAACTATATTATGAGGCTACATTAACCAAAACAGCATGGTACTGGTATCAAAACAGATATACAGACCAATGGAACAGAACAGAGGACTCAGAAATAATGCCACACATCTACAACCATCTGATCTTTGACAAACCTGACAAAAACAAACAATGGGGACAGGATTCCCTATTTAATAAATGGTGTTGGGAGAACTGGCTAGCCATATACAGAAAGCTGAAACTGGATCCCTTCGTTACACCTTATACAAAAATTAACTCAAGATACATAAAAAACTTAAATGTAAGACCCAAAACCATAAAAACCCCCAGAAGAAAATCTAGGCAATACTATTCAGGACATAGGCATGGGCAAAGACTTCATGACTAAAACCCCAAAAGCAAGGGCAATGAAACCCAAAATGGACAAATGGGATCTAATTTAAATAAAGAGCTTCTGAACAGGAAAAAAAAAAAAAAAAAAAAAAAAAAAAAAAACTATCATCAGAGTGAACAGGCAACCTAACAGAATGGGAGAAAATGTTTGCAATCTCTCCATCTGACAAATGGCTAATATCCAGAATCTACAAGGAACATAAACAAACAACCCTATCAAAAAGTGGGTGAAGGATGTGAACAGACATTTCTCAAAAGAAGACATTTATGCAGCCAACAAACATGAAAAAAAACTCATCATTACTGGTCATTAGAGAAATGCAAATCAAAACCACAATGAGATACCATCTCACACCAGTAAGAATTGCAATCACTGAAGGGTCAGGAAACAACAATGCTGGAGAGGATGTGGAGAAATAGAAATGCTTTTACACTGTCGGTGAGAGTGTAAATGAGTTCAACCATTGTGGAAGACAGTATGGCAATTCCTCAAGGATCTAGAACCAGAATTACCATTTGACCCAGCAATCCCATTACTGGGTATGTATGCAAAGGATTATAAATCATTCTACTAAAAAGACTTATGCACACATATGTTTATTGCAGCACTGTTCACAATAGCAAAGACTTGGAACCAACGCAAATGCCCATCAATGACAGACTGAATAAAGAAAATCTGGTACATTTACATCATGGAACACTATGCAGCCATAAAAATAATGAGTTCATATACTTTGAAGGGACAATGATGAAACTGGAAACCTTCATTCTCAGCAAACTAACACAGGAGCAGAAAACTAAACACTGCATGTTCTCACTCATAAGTGGGAGTTGAACAATGAGAACACATGGACACAGGGAAGGGAACATCACACACCAAGGCCTTTTGGGGGGTGGAGGGATAGGGGAGGGATAGCATTAGAAGAAATACCTAATGTAGATGATGGGTTGATGGGTGCAGCAAACCACCATGTCATGTGTATACCTGTGTAACAAACCTGCACATTCTGTACATGTATCCCAGAACTTAAAGTAAAATAATTTAAAAAAAGAAATTACCCAGTCTTAGGTATTTCTTTATAGCAGCGCAAGAACAGACTAACATAAGCTTGCAGAGTCACTTTTAAGATGTCTAAATATTGACAATAGAAGGTGATATTGAAAAGTTTATCAATAAACCCTAGCAAGAGCATTTCAACAATGAGATGGACTAATATTGGATATGAAAGGAAGGAAAGAGAAGTCAGTATCTTGAACACATATTGAGAAGAGGGTTATAAGATGGGAAAAATTTGATCATGTTTACGTACTAACATGAAAGGAGAATTTGAAGGTACAGAAGTGGGGGTGATTATGATCTCCATGAGAAGGAAATAAATCTCATAGTTATAAGCTGATTGGAACAAGAACTATAGTATACTGCCAATTATTAATTGCCATAATTCATAAAAACAACATTTTATTACTCTCTATAAACTTCAGCTGGGATCATTTCTACATATTTTAAGGCACTATTTAACTTTATTTCTCTCCTAATTTTCTTTGCAGAAGAAATACTAACTACTTTTGACATATCTGGCTTATCACAGAAGCACTCATGATTTACCAATTGTTTTCCTTTGGTTTCATCAGTTTCCTCTTTGTGCAGTATTATTCCTCATCACACAAGAATGTCATGTTTTTCCATTATGTTAGTGTATACAAAATGAAGAAAATGTTTTCCAAGTAACATTCTGAACATAAAGTACATATTTTCCATCATTTCTAATTTAGAGCAATTTCTTTCTGGTTTCTAACATGACATACACTAAATATAAAATGTGAAGAACATCATAATTGCAACAATATAGAAAATGCTATTTATGTAAATACTAATAACCATGCAATTTTCTTATACACATGTCAGTGTGTAGTTTACATATACATTGCATATTTTTAAAAGGTCTTAATGATGTGATATATCTGATTATTTACTGCTCTATTGGGGTTTCTAATCATTTTTGAATCATAGATAAGCTTGAGAACCTGATGAAAATTATGTTTCATGTTTCTAGAAGAAATACATAAACCTGGACCTATATGCCCATATAATTTTGCATACCTTTTTGGAGATTAAAAAGCCTGATTTAAAAGAATATAATTTTTGGATATTGGGGTTAATATCAAAAGAAAAATAAAAAGCATAACATTAAAGGCATACCAACATGGTTTGTTTAGTTAGTTAGCTAATTATTTGGAGGCAATGTATCACTCTGCCAGCCAGGCTGGAGTGCAGTGGCTAAATCACAGCTCACTGAAGCCTTGAGCTCCCAGGCTTAGGTAGTCTTTCCACCTCAGCCTCCCAAGTAGCTGGGACTATAGGCATATACCACTATGCCCAGCTAATTTTTTGTATTTTTTGTAGAGACAGGGTTTCATCATGTTTCCCAGGCTGGTCTTGGACTCCTTGGCTCATGCAATTCTCTCACCTTGCCCTCCCAAAGTGCTGGGATTACAGGCCTGAGCCACCAGGCCCAGCAGCAACATGGTTTAAAAGCAAGAGTTTTGGAGTCAGATTTGAATTCAAGTCTTGACCCAGCACTTAACAGCTGGGTATTCTCAGCCATGTTACTTAATAGCTCTTAGCTTAAGCATATGCCTACGTAAAATGAGGCTGGAGCAAGGATTAGATTAAATAAAAAGCAAAGCACATGACTAGTGCATATAATATGTAGATGATCAGTGTTTATTTTAAATACCAGAGAAACAGCTTCAGTCGAATGGTTCACAAAGGCATGGAAATTTTTTATTTAGATTTTGTTGTTTATGTTCCAATCTATAAGATTTGGATTAGGAATCTCACAGAAAGTTAATCTCAAAATCCAGCTTTCTGATCACTGAGTCCCATAGAAGTTTTGCTGTGCTGTATACACGCCCCTCAGGTAGTGCCCACCTTTGATGGGGTGACCTTCTAGGGGTCACAAGTGACAGAACACCATGGATCAGTGGGCACAACTAATTCTCTTTAGTATTTAAAATATCTCATAGGGTGACATGTTTTACAAGGTTGTTCTCAGTATTGGTCAATTAAATAATAGTGAGACTGAAAAGGTGCTTAACTTTTGTAGAAAAAAATTACATACATTTCACAAATGAGAAAGATAATTATGATAATTTTGTCAAATGCCCTGAGCCACTCTCATGTTTCAAGTATCAACAGTAATATTCTTGGTATATAATAACATATAATAATATAATTCCAGATTTTAAAATGCATTATAATATTTCACAAATCATACTAGTTGTGATGGCAGCTCACTTGGCTAATACTGAGATTTTTGGCTTCTTAAAACCGTGCTTTCAGTCCTATAGCTTCAGGCACAGCTTCACTAACAAGGGTGAGACCTTAATTTGAATTTCCTCGTCTGTTCTCTTATTTCAGCCAACAAACAGTATCCTAAGGCTGTGTGCTTACCTCGGAACATAAGTATAGACAGAACACTAGAAAATGCCTTTAAAAGGTTCCATGAACAATATCCAAAATATCATTCCTTGAATGGGCTGGACAACTTATTGCGGCAAAATCCTTCTATGTGTGGTTGCACCCAAAGCAGGTGCTTCTATGGAAAATATATCCAAGACAATTTCTGTCTCATTTTACTTTGAGCAAAGCCAGTTTTTAATTTAAAAAGTACATGCCTAGATGCCTCTGAGATGTTTTCCTGACATAGTAATTTAAGTAACTTCTGACTGAGACGAAGCGAAGGCATCTCTCCCCAAAGAGCTTTATCATAGAGTGAGAGCTTTTAAAGAGTTTTGGGAAAGCTCTGCCCTTCTGAAATTGAATTTTGTTCAGGATATTGAGATTTTAAGGGCATTTTGCCTCCTTGCCAATTTTATTATACCATTTTTTTTTATTTAAATTACAGATCCTTTTTTGTCTCTTTCTCTGCAAGAGGCTGGAACCAGATCACCTCCTGAGTAGAGCAGACATTCCAACGGATGTCCTGCCAACAATAATGGAAAGCTGGATACAACTGAATATATAAAATGGTACCTGAGATGTTTATAAAACTGTAAAGTTTAATGCTGCACATCCAGTGCAAATGTCAACTACTACAGCTGCTGCTTCTACATGCTACATGAAAAGTAAGTGTGTGTGTGTGAGTTTAAATTCATGACTTCTTTTCTCTTTGCTTGTGAATCTCTGCACATCTGTCTTTAAAAATGTCTTATTTATAGGGTCAACATTTCTTTTCTAATGAGATGAGCCAAAAAGACCTTTAATCATTCATATACTCACAAGGAAAATGACATGTCCCAAATAAAAGATTGAGCAGGATTTATTTCTAAAATATCTTAAATGTTCTCCAATAACATTTGCCAAATATAATTTTCAATACTGACTGAACTTTTCTTCCCCTTAGGAGTTCTATACTTTTTAAAAATAAGTAGTATGTCATTGATCGTTTTTGAAATCTCAAATGTTAAGCTGCCTTTTAAAAATTCTGAGTTACACTGAAAACATTGATGGTTTTTGAAATCTCAAAATGTTAAACTGCCTTTTAAAAATTCTGAGTTTCACTGAAAACATTAAGAATCTATCTCCTCTATTTAAACAAATGGCATGATACATTCACCAAACACTCAATCACCATAAATAACAGTGGGAATACTGAGAATGCATGATTCAGGAGATACAGAAAAATTTCTACTTTCCCAGAAAATCTATGTTTGACAAGGAAAGGCACATAACCTTTCTGGAAGCTTCGGTTATTGTGTCTTCAAAGGTGATTCTTTTATTCAATCTTAACCTAAATCACAGGACTATGATGAAGAATGCATTTCAAAATACAAAATTAGTTAAATATTAAAAATGTAAGTTACTGAAGATTTGAGGACAAAATTTCATAAGAAGGGGGCTTCATATGGACATATGGTACAAAAAATGTCTTCAAAAAGAAACAATGACATGAATTGATCCTACACTTTAGGGAAGGTATTCTCCTTAAATTAGACTTTGAATTGGGGACAAAGACCTTGACACTGGAGTACCCACGATAGTGTAGCTGATTTAAAGCACCAGGGGTTTAAACGGTCACAATATATTATTTTCGGTAAGTACACTTCTGGAATGTTTCAGTTTGGATTAAGCATCCTGAAACATGGATTTAATTAAAGGAGCCTTTCAGATAATTATGGGACTGATTTTCAAAGGCATGCTAGATGATTCAGATTCCTAGCAACATTCTGAGCTGCATCATTTAAAGCCTGGCCTGGAAGGGCCATCCTCTGGGAATTTATCATTTTCCAAGAACTGAAGAAATTTACTGGCTGAACATCTAGAAGTCAAAAACTGAGATCTGGAGCATCTTTACCTTAAATACTGTCAACTTTGAGTGACATTTAGGAGCCTCTTAGAAAGACCTCAAAGGAGCAGGCTCATATTTATCAGAATAAGAAAACATATTGTGTAAAACTGAACTGGGAACCTGGGATCACCCCCAAATTCTGATCAGTGAAGAGACTCCTATGTGCACTCAATACACTACCACAGCTCTGCTCAAGGATGGGTAAAAACAATGATCTCCAAAATGGAAGTTCAGAATCCCACAGGATTTGGGAAAACAAATCATTTTGGTCTGGAAAGACAATATTATAAATTCTACCTATCTGTATCTACTTTTAAATTATTTCCTTAAAAACCTTTTATATACACATTTAAAATGTACCTACTGAAATTTAATATGTTAGGTAATGTATAAATAGGTATACTTCTGTGCAGACACGTGATCAACAACAGCTACCACAAATTCTAAGGCAGTTTCACATAGTGGGACCTCTCTTCCTTCTCAGAATGGGGCATAGGGTCAATAGGTCTGCTGCCTGGCAGTAGCTGATAGCAAACTGTGGGGGATCAGCTGTCCCACATTATTCTAGATAAAGCTGGTATGCTGTGGATTCATTCACTCATTCAACAAATATTTACCAAGCTATGAAGATGAAGGGGTGAACCAAGGAGACACAATTAGATCTATGTTCATAGAGCTTACATTCTCACAGGATAAAGAAGATAAACAAGCAAGAAAATTAGTAAAATGTAAAGCTAGGTAACATCACATATCCCTAATGTGAGAAGAAACTACTCATGGGATATTCCTGCCAAAAATGATTAACTGTAATCTAATCATGAGGGATTAACTAAAACAATAAAATTTAAAAAGACATTCTCCAAAGTTGTTAATAACATGAAAGAAAAATTAAAGAAAGCTGGGGGACTATTCCAGCTAAAGGTATATAATACAATGCAATGTGTGATCTTTGTTAGAATCCTGAATTGGAAAAAAAAAAAAAGCTATAAATAACACTATTGGAACAATTAAATAATTTAAATATTGACTGAATATTAAATAATAGAATTTAATCCATACAATTTTTCCTGATGCAATCATTATATTGTGATTATTTAAAAGAATGATCTTGTTCTAGGGAAATACTCACGGAATTAGATAAGTCCAGGTGAATGGGATAAGGTGTTTATTAAATATTCTTGCTGCTTCTCTCTAAGCTTCAATATGTTGCAAGTGAAAAGTTGTAGAATAATAAACAAAAGCTCTATGTGTGTGTGTGTGTGTGTTTGTATGTGCGTAGCAATATAAGAGAACAAAAAGCAATGAGGGTGGAGATGGAGATAGTTGTTTTATGTTTGTGATGAAAGAGATCCTTTTTTAAAATATATTGACATTTGAACAGCTATGCACTAGCAGAAAGAAGTGAGGAAAGAGACCATGCCACTCTCTGGGAGACAAGGGTTTCAAGCAGCATATCTGCCATATTCGAAGACAGAAAAGATGCCAGTGAGACCAAAGCAGAGTGAACAAGTGGGACAGCAGAAGGGATGAGGTCAGATAAGTAGCTCAGAGTAAGGTCATTGTTGAATATTATAAGCAATGATGAGATTGGGATTTTACTCTGAGTAGGAGGAAAATCACTGGAGGTTTTTGAATCAAAATATATCATATATTTTGATGCTACTATAAATGAAATTATTTTCCTAATTTTATTTTACACTTTTTCATTGCTAGTATGTAGAAATATAATTGATTTTGTGTACTGATGTAGTATTCTACAAGCTGATATTTTTTTGCACTGCAAAACATCTCATGGTGTGAATGTATCAGTTTGCCCATTTACCTACTAAAGGATATCTCTGTTGCTTTCAAGTTTTGGCAATCATGAATAAAGCTGCTATAAACATCCATGTGCAGGTTTTTGGTATGGATATAGTTTTCAACTCATTTGGGTAAATACCAGAGAGCATGATTTCAGGATCATATGTTAAGAGTATTTAATTTTGTAAGAAACTGCAAGACTGTTTTCTAAAGTGGCTGTACTATTTTGCATTTCACCAGCAATGAATGAGGCTTCCTGTTGCTCCGCATTCTCATCAGCATTCGGTATTGTCACTGTTTTTAATTTTAGCCATTTTAAGAGATATGTAGTAGAAATTACTTTGTTACCCTCTATAACCACCCCCCGCACAACACACATACAAGAATTTGAAGTCAAAGTTGAAGTATCAAGTCATCACTTTTTGGACTGAACATGAAATTTTTTCAGTAGATGAATTTGTGCTACACTTGAATCACACCACATTACACAAGGTGGGAGCATTGTAAGATGATCTAATTTCATGCCTACAAGTGATAGATTACGCCACAGTTGCAGGTTTGACCAATATTCATACCTGATATGAGCAATAAGACACAAATATACATGGTCTGAATAAAGTGCCATTGTGCCCTTTAAATAGATTCCTCCTCGTCTAAACGTTCTAAGGGAACATCTTGTAAATGCATGACATCTTTAATAAAAATCTTATAAGCATTTCTTAAAAGACTTCAAAAAGCATCTTTTTCTTCCATTTTAAATGCAGAAAGACTTTAAAGTTTATTTAGATCAAGTCTCTCTTTTCTACCAGAGGCAGAGGCAGGGCCCAGAAAGGTAAAGTGATTTACCCAGCTCACGTATTGGACTGTTTGTGGTAGATCAGCCACAGGAACTCTACTCCACATCCTTTCCGTTGTATAATACAAGGGTGCCCCTTGAAATTGACTGCTAATTATGTCTTTCCAGCTACAAATTCTGCTTGCCTGCCTTACCTAAGCAATTCCAACTCATCTATAGTCTCCTATTCTGCTTCATAAAAGCTCTATCTCCTTTTGAAAAGATAAATCTTCTACTTATCACATTCAAATTGATGGCAGTGATAATTCCAAAATTGACTGTTCACAAGTTTAAATTAGTTTCCCTTAAATAAACTTCAAAGCCAATAATCTGTTTATCTGAATTGTTTAAAATTTTCCCATCCCTTTTTTCCTGTCTTCTTTTCTTAAAACCCTCCCCACCTAGAGCGAGCCATGGTTTCCTTCCTATGCTTTCTCTGCACTTTGGCATCTCTTTCCTCCCTAGAGGAATCTCTTTTAGGTTCGTGAAATCTCCCATTTTAATGCTCTCTTGGGCAACTATCGTTTACATTCTTTTTATTTGGGGGATTTGTATACTTCACCTTCTCCTATGATTCCAATCTATTAAGAGATATGAAGCTCTGTAGATTAGTCCCCTAGTAATAGAAAAGAAATGTTCTTCCATGTAGTTATAAAATAATAGGGAATTTTATAAGCAAAAACAGCAGCAGTAATTTGTTCCCTGACTTCATAAATCAAGAAAAATATTGTCTGAACAAACATCAAAATCATGTTATGATTAAAAAATCTATTAAAGATATAACTAATGTGTTCAAATATAAGATTGCTGAAGTATTGTGACTTATGACTAGAAGAACATAGAGGAACTTCCATGAATATCCTCTGGAAAAACTAAAAATGATAAGTAAATAAGAAGCGAGTAAGTAACTGTGAGTGAGGAGATGCAGATGTTTCCGAGAAATAAAACATCGCCTTAATGTTGCTATGGCTGTATTTAAACATAATAAGTGTACACAACGACAGATTACCTCAAGACAAGAGGTTATCATTATGAGATACTTATAGTGGCTAGGATCTATTTCAACGTCTAATTGAAATATCAGACATGATACATGTTTAGCGGATATAATTACACTATAATCATCCTAAAGATAGGATGCAAACCTAAGAAAAAGTGTGATGCTAATGGAGATGAAGAGGATGGGTTTTTGAAGATATGGAAGAAAGTTGGACTAGAAATAGAAAATAAACCAGTTCTCTCAGACATCAGTGGTTGATATATTTCATTCGTATGGTTGTTTTATTAATTTATTAATTTAGTCTGTTTAGACTACTCACTTACACTATAATTTTTTATAACATGTAATATGTTAAAACTTTTGAGAAAGTGCCGTGACAGTTAAATACTGAAACTATAAACAGATACTGTAAGTCTGTTTCTAGGAAAGACTTCAGAGTATATATTACTTTTCTAAATATTTCAGTGTATTTGATTATTTACTACTGGCCTTTAATGTTACAGTGTATAGAATAGTACCAGACAAACATAACTCATTCTTGGGGTGTAATCTTAAAACAATATTTTTTTGTCCCCCATTGCCTGTTATTTTTATTAGGAGGGAGTAGACTTTCCTTATCCTTGGAAATAGCAGTTTCAATACAGATTGTAAGAATTATGTAACAGTTAAAACTCTGAGTTTATTTAAAATTAGGGTATCTCTCACAGTATAGCTCATGTACTCCTTCCTCAGCTCATCGAAATATGATGATACCTTCGCTTCCCTTGGCCAAGGTCCCTTCATCCTTCAGTCTAGGTTACCCTCTTAGATAGGACCTTCCCCATGTTACCTTTCATCTCCAGAACCTAATTTACAGGTTACTTGTATATATTCCGTAGTCCCAATAAAACCTGAAAGTGCAGAGCACGCAGTGAGGCTACCCTCCTTTCGTTAATTGCTAACATGCAGTTTGCTATTTCTCATCCTGGAGATTTCACACATGACAGTAAGATCCTACTCTTGGAGTGGTCTCATTAAAGCCTCCTTTCTACATGTGAGACTTAGAGGTGATGCAACACTATCCCTTTGTAGGGAGACGTGGCTATTTACAGCACTCAGTATTCTCTCTTAAGACATTCTTCTTGCGTTGTCCTGGGAAAAGGGTCTTTATGCAAGGAGATCTTGGCATCAGATCCCTAACAGATCTTTCTAAAGAAATTCTCTCCTCCCTACACATACTGATCTTTTATTTTGCAGATGTGAATGAAGAGTCAAAGAGCATTGTATCTAGTTTTCTTCTCTCCCATTTAAGTATTTACATTTATACTGCCACTTCACTTTGGAATGTCATATTGGTTGTTCCCAGCACCTCAGTTTAAACTACCAGCTCTTTTTTGATACTCCCAAATACCAGTAATGATGGTGAAAATAGTTCAAGAAATGTATACAGTTCTGAAAAGTCGACTTAGCTGTCACCTGAGTTATTTAATGTTTAGAAATAGAAAGGCTTGACTTTCATGTGGCCACTGGATGAAGACTCTGTCACCTACCATCCCCCATCCCTACCTCACTGACTCCAGTGAGTGGATTAATTGCATAGCCATTCTGGCATCAAAACTAGATCCAACAGAACTTTGGGAAAACATGCCCCAGTGCTTAATAAATACTTTCAAGTAGAAGATGCAAAAGGTTCCACTGAACAATCTCCATCTAGGCCATTTGCATGTGCCCAAGATGAAGTGAGCAGGGGTGCCTTAGGTTTATATCCAAATGACCAGCATGTTCAGGTCATCAGTCTGTCCATGACAATCTGGGACCAGCAACTCAAACAAGGTCCATTGGTAGTCAAGCCATTATGACATCAATGCTGGTTCATGTGTCTGGCCCAGGCAGCATGAGTGTAATAGACAGTGTGCCTAAAGTATTAATAGTAAGTTTATCCAGACCATCAGTCTCTTCAGAATGAAGAGCTGGTTCAGATGTTGGCCATATGTTTTATCTTTAGCCATAATTATATATCCTTAATTATGTCTATGCTCTAGCTAGGAATGCCTAAATGTGACTATGATTGAGTGGGAGGAGCAGGATTAGGCTTTTACCCAAGATTTGGGTCCTTTCTGCCTTCTGGCCTGGCCACTAGTCCCCTTAGAGGAATTAACTCCAATCCCACTGGATGGAGACTCTGTCACCTACCATTTCCCATCACTACTTCACTGACTCCAGGCTCTACCACTGTCCCCTCCCAAGCCGCCGGAGAAAAATACTGCAGAAATAAGGCACAGGACTAGCCATGGGGAATACCTGCTCTCTCTGACACTGTCCACGTGGCCTTAGACACGTCACTTTAGTTTTCTGGGCTTCGCTTTCCTTCTCTTAAAATTAGAACAATGATAATACTAGCCTCGTAGTGCTCTTGTGAGGATTTAAAAAGCTTATTCATGCAGCAATTCTAAGTCACTAATCACTACGTTTGATGGATACTAGAGATTTTACTGATTGGAGAGATCACATGAAAACACGGCGCACCTAAGATATATCATATATGAGCAAAGTATGATATATACATATAGATATATATTTTACACATTGACAAGTATGTGATTTCCTTCACTATGTGCTTTGAAATGTTTTGCTACAATTATGAAGTTTCAAAAATATGTGTAATGGTGAAAATATTTAACTCATAATTCTAGGGTAATTATCCCCGAAATATTTATTTATATATATTAAAATTTGATATTAAATACTCACTTCTATTAAGAAACAGAGACAGGTAAGTTTAAGTGTCAGACCCAGGAGCAAATCTTTGCCAAGACCTGTGAAGTAAGTCTCCAACCCACAAAAATGCTTTTTCCACAGTTGACAGATGAAGGCAAGTGGAGAAGAAGGAATTTCTTTATACCTTTTGTAGACCACCAAGGATTAGGTCAGTGAAATGCAGTCCTAGTCCTAATCTGACACTGGCCCTGTGCAGCAATTGAAAGATTTAATATCTGCGGACCTCAATTTTCACATACTTCAGTGAAGAGTTTGGTAGTTGATTGCTTTGTGCCGTAATGAGCAGAAAGCCCTGTCTCAACTATTTTAAACAATCATGAGATACCACATCTCGAGAATAAGACCTCCATAAATGGAACAGGCTCCATGCACAGTAGCCCAGGATCATTGCACTGCTCCTCTGTGATGCTCTTGACTCCATACTTGTCCATGTGAAGGCTTCAGCCCAGCTGGCTTCTCTCATGATCACAAGATAGGGATTACTGAACCGCATATCACTTACATGACAAAATGTACTTGAAGAAGGGGTGCTTTCTATGAACAAGAAAACCTTTCCCTGGCTCACTCCAGCAGTCTTCCTTCAGGTCTCATTGGCTATAATGAAATCACATGTCCTTTTCTAAAAGCAGTCACAAGGTTTCCAGAACTGGGTAAAATAAGATTTACTTGAGTCATGTTGGAAAGAGTCTGCGAATTGCTTTAAGAGCTTTTATTGAAAAGGCATTGGAGCAGGCAACCAGTGGTGCTTGCTCTCCTCACTTTGGTATATTTTAGTCATAAAGAATGAATCTGAGGTTTTTCTGTGATTGCCTGATGAATAATGCCATGCTAAGTGATCATTTAATACAACACTGAAACCACTGGCTTCAAGAAGACAATAAAGATTACATATAAGTCATGGAGGAAGCGAACAAGATTTATATTCTAAAGAGGTTCAAATATGCTGAAAATGTTACACGTAGTTTTGGAATGGCCAACGATAGGGCAAAGAGGGTGGTGATCAATTTTGCCTTCTTTATTTACATTTCTATTGAAATAATAAAATGCATCAGTCTTTCCTAAAATACCAAATGAAGGCTGGGAAAAGCAAATTGCATCCTGGCTACCAAGTCAGAAGTCAGCCTAAACCAAGAATTATATCAGTGATGCTTAAATAATCAGAAATGCAACTGTAATAATCAGAAAAACAATCTTGTAAAAGCTAGATTCTTAAAATAAATTCACATTATTTCCATCTACACTTACTCTTTATCCTTTGGATGATAGAGCATAGTTAAGATTTCCATTAGAAAAATTTTTTCTTTCATTTGCTTTCCTTCTTCCTTTGGATTTTTTACCTTTCTTTCTTTTTCTTTCTTTCTTTCTTCCCCGCTGCCATTCCCCTTTCTCTTTCTGTTTCTATCTTATTCTCTTAAGACCAGTAACATTGTTTCTCCATTTAGGGGAAAATATTCAGTGGCGTTCTGAAGATGGCTCATGCTGGCTTACTACACCTAACTGTGCATATCCTTCCCAACTCTTGACTTCAGTAAAAATTTTTAATAATTTCAAATTGTCCACAATGGGAAAATTTACACAACATAATTTGGCAAGCACTGCAAATCAGAGCTTATTCTTTTTTTCTTTTATTGTTTTTCCAGAAAGCCAGATCACCAGCAGCATATCAGAAGCAGCATATCAGAATGATTAAGAGCAAGGATTCTGGTATTATATGATTTTAGTTCAAGTACAGTCATCCTTCGGTATCCTTGGGACTTGGTTCCTGAACCCCCCGGATACCAAAATCCATGGATGTTCAAGCCCCCTATATAGAATATATATAAACTATGCAATTCACCTACATACTTTAAATCATCTCTAGATTACTTATAATATCTACTAAATTATAAAAGCTATGTAAATCGTTGTTAAGCTGTTTAGGGAATAATCACAAGAAAAAAAGTCTGTACATGTTCAGTACAGATGCAACCATTCATTTTCAATCGGTGATTGGTTAAAGCCATGGATGCAACGTCCATGGATACAAGGGCCAGCCGTACTTTCTTTCCCACTTAATTTCTCTGTCAGTGAAATAGGGATAATACTACATATCCCATAGGCTAAGAATAGAATGGGACAATGTTTTTTGCAAGTGTTATTACTCGCTGTAAAGATTGTCACAAATTCTTTGTTTAAAAGGCATGAGATTTGTGTCCCCTTCCCTAGAATGAGTGTGACTTTGTAACTGTTTGTACAATAGATTCTGATGACAGAAATGATGTTCCAGTTTCCAGACCCAGGCCTCCAAGAAACTGGCAGCTTTCACTTCCCATCTCTTGAAATGTTCTTTCTGGCATATGTTAAAGAGGAGTCTTCAGGGAAATAGAACTGATAGGATAGATAGGTATGCATAGGGTTTTTTGCTTTTGTTTTTGTTTCAGCAATTGGCTCACATGCTTGTGGGGACTGGCAAATATGAAATCTTCAGACCAGGCTGGCACGTTGGAGACCCAGAGAAGGGCTGATACTGCGGTTTCAAGTCAAAGGCAATTTGGAGGCAGAATTCCTTCTTCCTTCAGCCTCAGTCTTTTCCTTTTCAGGCATTCAACTTATTGGATGAAGCCCACTCACAGTATGGAGGACACTCTGCTTTACCTAAGTCTACTGATTTAAGTGTTAATCACATCTAAAACACACCTTCTCAGCTACGTCTGGACAGTTGCTTGCCCAAACATCTGGGAAGCATAGCCTAGCCAGGATGACGCATATAATTAATCACCACATAGGGTAGCTAACTCCAGTTAGGAAGTCCAATTATATGCTGCAGAGATCAAATACAGAATCCCTGAGACTATGTGGAGATGTACAGGGGACAGGCTGAGACCAGCCTTCCAGATTTCCCTATCAAGGTATAAGACATGTGAGTGAAGCCATTCTAGAGTCCTCCAGTTCATCCCAGTTGTAATGGTCAATGTCAGGTGTCAACTTGATTGGATCGAAAGATACCTAGATGGGCTGTTATTGTTTCTGGGTGTGTCTGTGAGGGTGTTGCCAGAGAAGATTGACATTTGTGTTGGTAGACTAGGAGAGGAAGACCCACCCTCAGTGTGGGTGAGCACCATTCAGTCAGCTGCCAGTGCAGCTAGAACAAAGCAGGCAGAAGAAGGTGGGATAACCTTGCTTCCTTGGTCTTCTGTTTTTCTTCTTTCTCCTATGCTGGATGTTTCCTCTCATTCCTCCTGCCCTTGGGCATCAGATTCCAGGTTCTTTGGCCTTTGGACTCTTGGACTTGTACCGGTGGCTTGCGGGGAGCTCTCAGACCTTTGGCCACAGACTGAAGGCTGCACTGTCAGCTTCCCTCGTTTTGAGGCTTTCAGACTCAAACTGAGCCACTACCAGCTTTTCTCTTACTCAGCTTGCAAATGGCTTATCATGGGACTTCGCTTTGGGATCATGTGAGCCAATTCTCCCTAATAAACTTCCTTTCATATATACATATATTCTATTAGTCCTGTCCCTCTGGAGAGCTCTGACTAATACAGATTTTGGTACAAGGGGTGGTTCTAGAGGAACAAATTTTAAGGATGAATTTCTTTAGTCAGCTTTGGGGTTCCTGGCTCTTTAATCTGGTTAGACCTAAAAATACTAATGACTCTACTTGTAATAGTATGAAGAGCACTGATAGTTCTTGGTGTGCATTGTTTAGAGTTGTGCAAAATAAATGCATTTGATAGTCCCGATTCGCCACTCTTGAGAGGCAAGGAGATTAGTGACTCTATACATGATACCTTTGAACACTTGCAGAGAATCAAGGAATATAATGAAGTTGGTTGGTTGCTCCTAAGTTTCCTGGAGAAAGTGATGAGCTCAGGGATTCCATCTCCCATCTCCCGGCTCCAGAAGCACATACTTAGCCTCAACTCTTCTAAGATTGCCCTGGGTGAGAGTCTTGTCTCCTATAGAAAAAGGGCTGAAATTGCTAAAAATCAGACGCAAGCTCTTACCATGCGAGTGGCTGACCTGCAGCAAAAGATACAGGCTCAGCTTCACTAGGTATCTACTGTTCAAATGAAGGCATTGATTGGGAAAGAATGGGAGCCTGTAACTTGAGATGGGGATGTGTTGGAGGACCTTGATGAAACTGGAGACATTGAGCTCCTGTGAGCCTTTTTCTTCAGAAGAAATAGCCTACCCACCCCCAGTGGCGGCAACATCACCTCCCCACCCAGGCTACCATCAGCCTTTTCACCTTTGTCTGAACAGATTAACCCTCCATTGCCTGAGGCAACAGTGATGGTCTCCCCTGATGCAGTTGCCAGGCAAGGGAATGTTGATTCTCCTCAGGACCCACCTCCATCACCCTGCTCTGCTTCTACACCTGTAACTAGACTCAAGTCCCAGTAGGTGCCTAGAGGTGAGGTTCAGAGTGTGACCCACAAGGAGGTGCACCACACTCCAAAAGACCTACTTGAGTTTTCTAATTTATTTAAGCAGATATCCAGACAGCAGGTATGGGAATGGATATTAAGGGTGTGGGATAATGGTAGAAGGAACATAAAGTTGTATCAGGCAGAATTTATTCATACGGGCCCACTAAGCAGAGATTTTGCATTTAATGTCAGAGCACAGGGATTTTAAAAGGGTTCTAATAGTTTATTTGCTTGGTTGAATCACGGATCAGAAGATGGTCCACTATGAGCAAACTGGAAATGCCTGATCTCCCTTGGTTTAATGTAGAGGAACGGATCCGAAGGCTTAGGAAGATCAGAATGCTGGAGTGGATTAGTCACTTAAGACTTACTCATCCCAACTGAGAAGGTCCAGAAGACACATCCTTCACCAATACCTTGTGAAATAGATTTGTGAGGGGAGCACCTGCAACCTTGAAGAGCTCTGCAATTGCCCATCTCTGTATGCCAGATCTTACAGTGGGAATTAGGTTTCTCTCAAATGAAAAATTTAAATGCAATAGGAATAATTGGACCCCAAGGTGGCATGTGCCAAGAGGTGGCATTCAATCATCAAAGGCAAGTTGGGCATAGTTACCATAATGGACAACAGAGGCAAAGCAGCAATCAGAATAGTCTGACTCATGCAGAGCTCTGGCATTGACTAATTAATCACAGTATTCCTGGAAGTAAAATAGAGAGGAAGCTTACTGCATTCTTAAGTAATTTGCATAAGCAGAAAAATTCCAGGTCAAGTGGACAAAAGACTAACCTGAATTATAAAAACAGAGCATCATGGCTTTTCAACCACTTATCAGATTTGAGCCAGTTTACAGACCTAGAACCACTTGAATGGAGGGGAGTCCTGTTCCCTTAAGAAAAGACCCTACTACACTATCAACAATTTATACGGTTAATCCTTCTCTCACCCTTCCCCAAGGAGACCTCTGGCCTTTTACCAGGGTAACTGAGCCCTGGGGACAGGGGAATGATCAGATCTTTTGGGGACTACTGGACACTGGTTCTGAGCTGACATTGATTCCAAAAACGTCAAAACGTCATTGTGATCCTCCAGTAAGAGTAGGGACTTATGGAGGTCAGGTAATTAATAGGGTTTCAGTTTAGGTCCAACTTACCGTGAGTCCAGTGGGTCCCTGGACTCATCCTGTGATCATTTTCCAAGTGTCAGAATGCACAATTGGCATAGACATACGTAGCAGCTGGCAGAATCCCCACATTGGTTCTCTCTCTGAACTGTGAGGTGAGGACTATTATGGTGGAAAAGGTCAGATGGAAGCCAGTAAAGCTGCCTCTACCTAAAAAAACAATATTGCATCACTGGAAGGATTTCAGAGATTAGTGCCACCATCAAGGATTTGAAAGACACAGGGGTGGTGACTCCTACCACGTCTCTGTTCAACTCTCCTATGAGGCCTGTTCAGAAGACAGATGGATTTTGGAGAATGACAGTAGATTAGTATAAGCTTAACCAAATGGTGACTCCAATTGCAGCTGCTGTACCAGATGTGGTCTCGTTGCTTGAGCAAATTAAGAAACCTCCTGGTACCTGGTATGTAGCCATTAATTTGACAAATGCCTCTTTCTCCATTCCTGTCCATAAGGTTTTACCTCAGGGGTATATCAACTCTCTGGCTCTGTGTCATAATCTTGTTCACAGAAATCTTGATTGCTTTTCTCTTCCTCAAGATATCACACTGGCCCATTATATTGATGAAATTATGCTGACTGGACCCAGTGAGTGAGAAGTAGCAACCACACTGGACTTATTTGTGAGACATTTGCATGCCACGGTATCGGAAATAAATCAGACTAAAATTCCGAAACTGTCTACCTCAGTGAAATTTCTAGGAGTTCAGGCTGAGGGGCCTGTCAATCAAGGGGTGGGGGTGGAAGTGGAAGTGGCATCACTCAGGATCACCCCTAGTGACTCACTAGCAAAATGTTTGCTTCCTGTTCCCATGACATGTTCTGCCGGCCTAAGAGGTTTTAGTTCCTGACAGAGGAATGCTGTCATGAGGAAACACAACAATTTAAGATTTAAGATTGCCACTTGGCCGCTTTGGGCTTCTTCTTCCTCTAAGTCAATAGACTAAGAAGGGAATTACAGTGTTGGTGTGGGTGACTGACCCAGACAATCAAGATGAAATCAGACTACTCCACAATGGAAGTAAGGAAGAGTATGTCAAGAATACAGGAGTTCCC
Source organism: Cacajao melanocephalus (assembly GCA_963573385.1). Lineage (NCBI taxonomy): Eukaryota > Metazoa > Chordata > Mammalia > Primates > Pitheciidae > Cacajao > Cacajao melanocephalus. The sequence goes on along the minus strand of CAUYLG010005376.1, from coordinate 81,602 downwards.
TTAGGGTGTCCCTCATTATTACGATGCCCGTGATCAAGGTCAGTGGGAAACTACAATTGCCTAATCCAGACAGGATGAAAAATGGCCCAGACCCTTCAGAAATGAAGGTTTGGGTTACATCACCAGGTAAAAAACAACAAGTCAAGGTGCTTGCCAAAGGCAAAAAGAAAACAGAAAAGGTAGTAAAAGAAGCTAGCCATCAATATCAGCTATGAGCATGTGACCGGTTGCAGAAACAAGGATTGTAATTATCATGAGTATTTCCTCGTTACTTTGTTAAGAACATGTGTGTGCATGTATACACCTGTACCAAGAAAATATCTTCATTTTATTTGCTTTCTTTTTCCTTTATCATGTAATCTAAGTTTTATTGATTTCTTATCAGCATTTAAGTGTTGTTAACTTTATGTAAATACCATTTAGGTTAAGGATTAGTGCACTTCCAGTTGTATGAAGAATAGTTGTATTATGCTAAGTGTAATTATGACCTTATTATTGTCTAAATTTAGAAATTAAGTATGATTTCAAGAGATGTGTATGGGTGCCAAGTTGACAAGGGGTGGACTTGTGATGGTTAAGGTTAGGTGTCATATTGATTGGATTAAAAGATACCTAGGCTCGATGCAGTAGCTCACGCCTGTAATCTCAGCACTTTGGGAGGCTGAGGTGGGTGGATCGTGAGGTCAGGAGTTCAAGACCAGCCTGGCCAAGATGGTGAAACCCCATCTCTACTAAATCTACAAAAATTAGCTTGGCGTGATGGCAGGTTCTTGTAATCCCAGCTACTTGGGAGGCTGAGGCAGGAGAATCACTTGAACCTAGGTGGCAGAGGTTCCAGTGAGCCAAGATCGCACCACTGCACTCCAGCCTGGGTGACAGAGTGAGACTCTGTCTTAGAAAAAAAAAATGATTCCTAGATGGTTGTCTAAGTAGTGTTTCTAGGTGTGTCTGTGAGGGTGTTGCCAGAGGAGATTTACATTTTGAGTTGGTGGACTGGGAGAGGAAGACCCACCCTCAATGTGTGTGTGCACCATCCAGTCAGCTGCCAGTCCAGCTAGAACAAAAGCAGGCAGAAGAAGATGATAACTTGCTGATTCTTCTGGCTTCCTGCTTTCTCCCAGGCTGGATGCTTCCTCCTGCTCCTCCTGACCCTGGACATCATACTTCAGGTTCTTCAGCTTTTGGACTTTTGGACTTGCACTAGCGGTTTGCCAGGAGCTCTTGGGCCTTCAACTATAGAGTGAAGGCTGCACTGTTGGATTCCCTGGTTTTGAGGCTTTCAGACCCAGACTGAGCCACTACCAGTTTCTCTCTTCCCCCGGCTTGCAGATGGCCTATCTTAGAACTTTGCCTTGTGATCATGGGAGCCAATTCTCCCTAGTAAACTCCCCTTCATGTATACATATAGCCTATTAGTTCTGTCCCTCTAGTGAACTCTGACTAATATATGCTAGTCATCAGGTGAATACCACCAAGTCTACCCAGTCAATAACGATGTGGAGAAAAAGAATCACCCAGTTGAGTCCTGTTTGAATTTCTGACATACAAAATCATAATATAATTAAAATATTTATGCACTAAGTCACCAAGTTTTGGGGTACTTCCTTATACAAGAAGAGATAACTGAACACTATCTATTTTTATTTAGACCAGGCTTTGTTTAGGAGATAGTTATGCTATAATTAAGCTTATTTTTAGATTTCCAAGCCTCATTATGAGCTTAAGTTGTGTTCCTTTCTGACAGCAGGCAGGTCTGAATTTGTCCAAGTGCATTTGCATGAAAAACTGAGGCGATTCCTGGAAAGCAAAAGATCCTAAAGAAAAACTAGTTTTGCAGATAATCCTGACCCACTTCACTCATGAGGATGCATAGGCTTTTGTAAAAGTGCTTGCTCTCTGCCTTTCTACCCAACCTCACATGAATTAGTGCCCTATGTAGAAATGAGTTCACCATGTGCTGGGAGTGAGTTGTGGGGAGAAAGAATACTATAATCAAAGCCTGAGAAAGTTATCTCAGTCAAATTTTCATAAGCTACCAAACACAAGCATCTTGTAAGCATCCCTTTTTGACAAAGCACAGCTTTGCTACCCCCAAATCTCAGCACATCAGAGGAATAGTGCCAAACAGGTCATGGCAGTCTTTAAAGAGCCAGTATGACATGGTTTGGCTCTGTGTCCCCACCCAAATCTCATCTCGAATTGTAATCCCCACTTATTGAGGGAAGGACCTGGTGGGAGTTGATTGGATCATGGGGGCAGTTTCCCTCATGCTGTTCTTGTGATAGTGAGTGTGTTCTCACAAGATCTAATGGTTTTTAAAGTGTTTGGTAGTTCCCTCCTTGTGCTCTCTTTCTTACCTTCTGCCATGTAAGACGTTCCTTGTTTCCCCTTCCCCTTTGGCCGTGATTATAAGTTTCCTGCATGTAAGCCATATGGAACTGTGAGTCAATTAAATCCCTTTTGTTCATAAATTACCCGGCCTCAGGTAGTATCATTATAGCAGTGTGAGAACAAACTAATACAGAGTAGTTATACCAGTCAGGAGTGGCAGAACTTAACAGAAGCCATGTCAGTGCCCATTGACTCAACTGTGACTGGCTTGCTAGAATCAGGGAGAAAGGGTCAGGAAAAGAGAAAGCAAACAGGAGATCCATGTGGTCATCACAGGAGGGCAGGGGTAACAATCTCCCAGGCACACTTGGGTATTAGAATAGTTTCAGGAAGATGAGATTCTGCAGATGGAGCAAGAACCATCAAAATGTGAGTCTGCAATCTCTTAACCCAGCTCCCTTTATCCAACTCTCTAGATTCACTAACTTCCAACTTTCCCTCTGTAAAACAATTTGAATAATGGCTGTGGCATGCTGAACAGGCATCAGTAGGAAGTCAATCTCTGCCATGGCCACACAATTTGGCTACTACCACACGAGTGGTTATCAATAATAATTCTCCTACAAAATATATCTATTACTGCAAAACCAAATTTGTGTTAAATATTATGTAAACCAATAAAAAATGTGTGTGAAAATTATTTCTCTGAAAACTACCTCAGTAAACTTTCAATAAAGACTATAAAGTCACTATAAAAGACTATCAATTTGAGTAGATGTGATAAAATTGTAAAAGATTAAAACAAAAATGTAGAAAAATTCTGTACTCAGATTCCTTTACAACTCTTAAGTTCTTGTCTCTTCTTAAATAAATCAAATCTGGAACTTACATTCTAAGGGGAAAATGTCTTGCTATCTTTAGGGGACACTCAAGATAACCTTCATCCTTCTAGCTTTGTTATGATAGCCTCTGAGAATCAAATGGCATTCTATAAAGTGCTATTCCATCTCCTTCTGTAAACCTCATGTAGAGGGTAGATTTAGGCTAATATTCTTTTGCATCACCCCCATATAAAATAGGATTACTTGTTTTGTTTTGTTTTGTTTTTGACTGCTATTGATTTAACTTATTTTGCTGAGTTTCTCCTTTTCTTGAAGAATTCTTGATATTGACTTACATTTAGTATATGCTTTCTATGTTTTTAAATTTTCATTGACTATTAACGAATAATTTTTGGTTGTCTAAGTTTGTCAGCTTGCACAATCTCATTTGGAAAGTGGAAGACCAAATTGTCCATCCTTGTATAAAAACCTAGTTTCTTTAACTTTGATGTAAATTTACTAAAAAAAGTAAAATTCAAGATTTCAAAGCTGTGCATCATAAATTCTAAACCTCTGTTCAAAGTCTAATCTAATAGATTAGATAATCATCACATAAATTCTAATCATCAAAGATTCTAATCTTTTTGACAAAGCATAGCTTTGGTACCCCAGAATCTCAGCACATCAGAGGAATAGTGCCCAACAGGTCATGGCAGTCTTTAAAGAGTGAATATGACATGGTTTGGCTCTGTGTCTCCACCCAAATCTCATCTCAAATTGTAATCCCCACTTATTGAGGGAGGGAACTGGTGGGAGTTGATTGGATCATGGGGGCAGATTCCGCCATGCTGTCAGGGTAAGTAAACTAGCTTATATACAAATAAGCCCTCAAGTCTCAGTGATGTACGCAAAATGAGTCCATCTCTCATACAAAGTTTGTTCTGAGTTTCCGGTCAGCATCATTTTGGAACCATGACTTCCCATCATGTGGCTCCAGTATTCCTTAAAGCCTGAGAATCCTCTGCTGGATTTCCTACATAAACCCAGCAAACTAATGTAGAGAATAAGAATGGGAAATGATGCAAACATTTTGGACCAGGCCTGAAAAAGGAGCACATCAATTTTGTTCATATTGCATTAGGCAGTATTCAGTTACCCAGCAACATCAAACTGCAAAGAACACTGGGCTATGTAGTCTAATTGTGTTTTCTGGAGGAAGAGTTTGAATGAGCACATAGCATCTTCTTTCTCATAAGTCCTCCAGTACATATAATATTTATAATACATAATGATAAACTTATTCTGTGTCCTAAAATAATATTTAGAGGTAAACATGAAGAATGAAGAGGAAAACTTTCTTTCTTTTCCTGTAATGAGCTATAATACAGTCTGAATGACTGCTACCAGTGAACAAGCTGCTTCATCATTACAATGTGCATTGTAAATTGCCTTCCATAGTGTTATACATGTAGTTTTGGGATGTAGCTATTACTTCTATAGAAATAAAAGGAAATGCTCAGAAAATATAACCTGTTAGGGAAATAAGCTCCGAGTAGAGACGATTTTTAAAGTGAATTTTATTATTATTGCCTATTTTCAATTGAAGCAATGTAGCTGATTGATTGACTTATTGAGTTTTTTAAACTAATGATAAAAATATTTTAATTACACAAAGATAATTACAGATTACAAAAACTTAATTTGTGTTCACTTAATACTCTAGAAGACTGTATAAAAACCAAATGTGATATGAGAATAATAGAATAATAATGTAATATCTTAGAATATATTTCATGAAAGCTTATTCCAAAGAAAACCAAGCTAGAATTACATAAATTAGAACTCTAAAAACATTCTTGTGAATATATAATTTGGAAATGAAATAACGATTAATTTAACATGTTTCACTCAAAAATTTTTTAGATGTTCCATAGCATTCTTAAGCTATAATCCAGATAAACTTTAAACTGTGACAGAAAATATCTCAGTTGTGTATATCTAATATTTTAAATTAATATCCAGAATAAATACATTGTATATTATATAGCATTAATGGACTCTCTCTTTTAAAAACACCACTTCTGCATTCCCTTTAGGAGAAAGATAATCTGCTTGTCTTTCTGTCTTCTTTGAATGACCTCCTGAATAAAAAGAAAATGATGCCTCCTTGGCCGCATTTAAAAGATCATTTTCTAGTCAGCAGAGCTTAATTCTCCCCATCCATTTATTCATCCAAGCACAGGCCAAGAATATTTTGGCACATTTCAGAGCTGGAGGATTGAATGGGTGGTGTCTGACAGTTTGCTTTTTGGAACAGTTATCATCACTGGTGGAATAATGATTTATTTGACCAGAGTGTCTGAGGAACAAATTAGAGAAGCCTGGGAAGCCGAACTGAGTGCAAGCAAAATAGTGTAGTAGGTGAGATTTATGTTCAGCATTCTTGATCGCTTTACTTTCATTAATTCCCCCTCCTTAATTTCCTCAATGTGGAGCTCAGCTGGTATGCAACTTCAGGCAGTGCCTTGCAATCCGAACCTTTATTCCTCTTAATTCTTTCATCTTGGATTCCATTTCCTCCAGCTCTCCTTGTTAATCTAGATGACATGCATCAAATAACCAATTAATCTTTAGTAATATGTGAGTACACATCAGTCCCTTGATACGTTACTCCTACATATCATTAGTATTTTAACACAGAACTATGGAACACGAAAAGCTTTAATTTCCCTCTTGGCAACTGATAAAGAATTCAGGCGGGCCACTCCCTGGTTTTCAAATCTGAATCATATCTGTAATACATATGTGGCCTTTTCCTTTAATAATGGGCCATTAGTTTTATTTCCTCTTTAATATGTTATGAGATAATGGGTTTGTATGAAGAGAATAATCTTCTGTGAGAGATTTGTGTAATCTGCATTATAAGAAGACGCTGATTATTGTGTTGCCTTAAGCTACATTAACTCTTTAAAGTGTTGGTCGAAATCCTAAATGCCTACAGGAATTAGGTAGGTACAATAATTGTGTGAACCTGGCAGTACATACACCCACCTAAAAGTATTTAAATTCAACTGTCTTAAATGTTATGCTGGCTAAATTAACTGTGTCTGCATCCTCTGCTTTAAAACTTATGATAATAAAGCAATGCCTCTGTGGTAAAAGACAAGAAGCTTCATAGGACAAAGTGATGTCTTGGGCTCTTCACTTTGGGATGCAAGAATTGAGATTTCAAGAAAGGTGGAGGATACTCTGCCTCTCCAGGTCTTGTTGATGGAAGAAAAGCAAAGCTAACTAATCTGCAATTTAGAGAACAGACCTGATCACCAAACAGTAATATTCCATGTTTCCAAAAATATGTTCATGTGTAAAGTAAATAAATAGTGAGATTATGGGATTTTAATTTTTTAATTTTTTGCCTCATAATTTAATCTTTTTTTTTGACATGGTCTCATTCTGTTGCCCATGTTGAAGTGCGATGGTGCAATCACAGCTTGCTGCAGCCTCAACCTTCACAGCTCAAGTGATCCTCCCACTCCAGCCCCTTGAATAGCTGGGTGTACAAGTGCAAATAACCATGCCTGGCTAATTTTTGATATTTTTTAGAGATGAGGTTTCGCCATGTTTCCCAGGCTGATCTCAAACTCTTAAGCTCAAGCAAACCACTTGCCTCAACTTCCCAAAATGCTGAGATTACAGGCATGAGTCAACATGCCTGGCCCAATCTATTTTAAGTGTAACATAATAAGCAAATACTGATTTTATAATCAGGTAACAATGGAGTGTCTTTTCATTAAGATCAATATGCTTACAAGGCAATGTTTACACCAATATATTTATAAGACTACGTCCAAGAGGCAGGCATTAAGATAGTGACAAGCACAGGGAGTTAGGCCAGGATGTGAGGAGGTCTCCTGAGAACTATAGGTGCCTGCATCTCCAGAGACGATGCAAAGTGGAGCCCTCTGTACTAGTAGACTCAGAATCAGGTACTTTGCATGCCAAACTGTTTATGTTGCTTATGCATTCTGCGTATTTGCCATTTTTTCACTGGTTGTTTTGAAGCTCCAGCTTGCCTAAGCTGGACAAATAGAAATAAGAGAAAAAGCATCTGTCCATATTTGAGCAGAAGGGTAGAGAGGAACACACTCCTGGAAATCCAGCTGTAATGGTGGCAGCTATAACCAAAGACCATTGGGTGGGTAGAGTGTACATCTGAAAGTCAGCTGAGCCTAATTCTCCTTCCAAAGTCATGCTGGGAGTTCAGGATTTATACCTCAGAGCAGAGGACAATCCCAATAATAGGTACAGAATAAGTAATCTCATAAGTACAGAAATTGAGAGTAGAATTTAGAAAACTTTTATGATGATTTGACATTACTATGACATAAAAGCACATAATTGTTTTCTAAACATTTATTTCCATTATAAAGTATTATTCTGTAATAGAGATTGTTTTAAAGATTGGTCTTTTATGCCAAATAATTTAAAACACTCCATTATAGAAGGCATTGAAAATGTATAATGAGTACACTTTTACTTTTCCACATATTAGGTTAAATTCACTCACTTGAACAAGATCTTCCTTAAAAAAGTTAGCATTTATTCTAAAAAGTTAGAATTTCGGACTAATTTTTTATATTTTTAGAGTAAATGGTGATTGTTACCATAAAGCACTCAGGTAGGTTCTATATTCATCTCACAAATCATACCAAGAATAGCTGTTATCAACAAATCAGTACATGCCATCTTTTGCACTTTCAGCGATTCCCCTAATGAAACATATTATCTTTACTATGGTAGTTCTTTTAGGAATTCTGGTAACTACTTAGAAATATTAACAAGATGATTCACAAGCAAAGGGTAGTACCATTTCTCCTCTGCCTAAACAAGGGTATATTTCTGAGTGTCTAAGATTTCCTTTGACCAAATACATTAAATAAAGTGAATCTTTGCTATTGTCTTTCAATTTCAACCACAAATTGAGAGGACCCAGGAGCTTGGGCAAGGTTGCATGCTCAGAATTTTCTTTCACTGTAACCAAAACGAACATTATTATTCATTTGTTCAACAAATATTTATTGAGGGCCTATCATGTGCCAAGCATTCTTCTCACATGGAAATAGAGGAGTAAACCAAACAAACGCAAATCACTATCTTCCTGGAAATGACACCCTAGCACGGAGTATTCATTTTAAGGGAGCTGGTCTGGGTAGTGCCCATTTCTGCTGCATGTGTCCCCCCTTGTCCAACTCTTTGATAAGCCCTCTTTGATGCTCCCCTCATTTCTTGCAAAGCATAAAATTGAAACGTTATTTTTTTTTAAATATACAAATCAGGATACGTACGGAGATCTAGTTCTGGGATTCTCTGTAAGAATTCATTCTAAGGTGACAAATCAGTAAGATTATGAGAAGGCTGTTCATGTCTGCATGTGAAGACATGGGAGACTCCTAAAATACCTAGAGAGATATGATTCGGGACAGAAGAGAACTAGGTTCTGTATGATAAAAAGTGATAGCTTCAAGTTAACAATTTGGAAACTGACATTTTTGTAATATATTTTTCCCAAGGTTATGTGAAACCTTGGTTATACGCTTAATGGCCCAATGCCCCAATCTACTTTTCTGTCATCAATTCCTCACCTTTAATGATTCATAATTTTGGTAACTATTCTATTCTATTAATAGAATGAATATAAATGACTAAATCACCCAAATCTTATAACACAAACTTTAACCCTTCTATTCCAGACAAGACTTGGCCTGGGTGAAAGCTTAGCTCTGTAGGTAAGCAACTAAGAAGACAGGGTGCTACAAAGATGTCTACGAAGGTGTCTGCAAATAGATGGGACGACACACATTTGTTTATTCACAAGTAAGGAATTGTCCAGGTATATCCTCATTTTGTTCTGCAATAAATCAAGTTTCCAGGAAGTCACAGAAGAACTTCTCCGTTTTAGCTTTTAACCTGACTACAATTATGATGACATTAAATATCTCATTATCTTCAGGGTAATATTAATAGTTTAATTTCCTGTTTAATGTGAGTCCATCAATGTATATTCATGGTCTGCATTTAATAGGTACTTTTCATTATTGGGGACATAACTATGGAAATGCTTCCCTGGATTGAAATGTACGCATAGAATGTAGACACAATTTACTATTTCATTTATTTACTAAATGTGCAAAGGCTGTTTATAAATGTGTTTTTCAAAATGTTCTGTTTAGTGTAAGTAGTCACTTAGCAGATTTATTCCATCTGGGCTTATGTACGTCAAAGATTCTTTACAAGTTTACAGAATAATGGACTGAGCCATAGCTTCCAGAAAATATTTTTTAGTTAACATATGCAGGAAATCTTTAGGTCCCCACTGAACAGAAGATAAGGTGGATAATTCAACCATATATAAGATATTCTCCTCCTGCCCACCCCAACAGACACACACACACACACACACACACACACACTATACTTATATAAAGAGAGATAGAGACAGAGAGGCAGACAGAGAGAATATGAACTCTAAAGTACAGTAGAAAGAAATTTCACCAGCTTTAAAAGGTCCCCTCTCTTTCATTAACATGCCCTTCCATCTTCATATACTGTCCTTTAATTGTCTTACAAGTGTAATACTGGAAGGGCATAAAGAAATAAGACAACCCAACCATTTTTGTTGTATCTGTGCCTGCAGAGTGCAATGGACTATAAAGCAATATGACTAGCCAGTGTCAGAACACAGGCTTCAACTCTCAATTCCAGAGCTTCCCATTAAATTACACAGTGAGTTATTTAATAATTGCAAGACTTGCTCTCAAACATTTATTCCCTTGTTACTAGCTCAATGAGTACGTTCTCAATAACAAAGCTTTAATTCTTTTCTTCAAGAGACCAATGGCTTGAACCTGCCTGAAGGGTCCTCCCAATTTGCATTGCATGTGCCTCTGTCTATTCCACTCTCCCAATACTTACCACGGTGAAGTGATCTTATCTCTGTTCTTTGTCTTCTCTGATGCTAAACTCCTGGAGGACAGGGATTGTGTTTTTGTCATTCATTTATTTGTCACATGTTATTGAATGCATCCTTGTCTTAGTCTGCTCAGGCTAACAAAATAAAACGCACTGAGTAGCTTATAAATAATAGAAATTGATTTCTCACAGTTCTGGAGTCTGGAAGTCTAAGACCAAGACACTAGAAGATTCCGTGACTGGGGAGGCCTATTTTATAATTCATTGATGGTGCTTTTGCTGTGTCCATGTAGCAGAAGGGGCAGAGTGGATCTCTGGTGCCTCTTTTCTAAGGATATTAACCTCATTCATGAGAGGTCTGCCCTCATAACCTAATCAGCTCCCAAAGGACCCACCTCCAAATACGTTCAAATTGGGTATTAGGTTTACATATGAATTTGAGTCAGGGGACATAACATTCAGAACATAGCACTTCTAGAAACTGGCTTTGTGCCACGAAGCTAGAGATGACCACACTGAACAAAATAGACCTCATGGAACATGCAGTCTGACAAAAAAGACAGACATCAGAAAAGCAATCACAGAAACAAATGTATAATTACAAAGTATCCTAAGGAATCTGAAAGAAACATGAAGGGTACACTTAGAATACCAGGGGACCTTATTGAAGTAGAAGGGCAAACGATGGCTTCCTTAAAGACATGACATCTAATGTGAAACCTGAAAGAAGGATAGGAGCGTTTCAGGAATAGACAGAGACAAGAGTGATCCAGACAGTGGGAGCATAAGTAGGGGAGATGATGTGAACTGAGGCCAGAAAAGTAGAGAAGACCTTGGAGGGGCACGTCAAACATGCTGGATTTTAGCTGAGTGCCAGTACAAGTCTTGGGAGTTTTAAGTAAAGAAAGTGTGGCTAGAATGGATTTTTAGAAAGAACACCTGGTTGGTAATGTGGAAATGGACTGCAAGGATCATTGAGAAAGCAGGGAGAGCAACTGGGAAGCACTACAGTCCCCCAAGAGGTTCATAATCTTCAAGGTTGCCATGACATGTAGACCTTTCTATCAAATATTAACTGGACTCTTTGGCTTCCGTTGGGTGGAGAGACTCCTGCCTCAAATATTTACTTTACTTTGGTTAGAAAGACCTTAAAAATGCTATGCTATATATCAACATAAATGCTATATGTTTCTTCCAATAGAGATTATCTAACTTGCAATGTTAATGTAACTTGATTAAATTCCATGCATAAAATACCTATCACATCAACTGGCCTATTATAAATGATCAAAAAAATTAACTCCCTTGTGCTTGCTCTTCATGTGATCTTCTACACAACACAGCATCATACTTGTGACACTGACTTTACCACTTCCTTATGAGAAACCCAACACAGTCTCTTCTAAGTTTTGAGAATGTCACCACAAATGAACGTTCCAAAGGACATCAAAGTTATATATCATTCATTTATACATCTAAGTGTACTACAGACATCAATAAAAATCACTAGACAATCATTATCCACGTGATATTTGAAAAGGACAAAACCATAGCAAACGTTCTTCTGAACTGGCAAATACTCCACTGCATGGAGCTCAGGATCAGTAAGACAGAAGTGATAAATGAGTTAACATGACCCAATATCAATAAATACTCTGTCCACATGAATTTTATCCAAGGCAGTTCACAAATTTTGAAGAGAAAAAAATAGACCAATGGCAGAGATCCTGGAAAACTAGAATATTTTCAAAAAGCTTTGGAAGACCTATAATCAGAGTAACTTCCAAAGAGAGTAAAGTAGGTGAAATTTGGGAGACTGACCTAAAAATTGTGAAGAAAATCAGTATGATTGACAGACTGAATAAATTCTTGTTAAAATAAAAGGGTAGACATTTTATAGATAATTATACATGAGAAGTATTAGAGATTTCAGTTGACTTACAAATTGATGCAGTTACTGACTTATCTTGGATTATATGTCAGTTTTTCTGACATGCCAGAAATCCTTCACTTAATCCCTCCAAATCCAGTCTCCACCCTTCCATCTTGTTCACTAACTAGGAAAGCTGACTTGCCTGGGTTACAACAATAGACTTGCATGGCCTCTTGCTTCCAGTTGGTTTGGCCAGCAGAAAGCTGAGTGGAAGAAAACTGAGCACATTTGGGCAGCCTGTGTTCCTTGACAGCAGATTATTTTTTCATTCTAGATGGCTGCTCTATAAGACATTATCTCCTTCTGAGGTCTGGTAATGTCTTCTTCCCACTGTCTACTCAGTTCCAAGGTTGGTACAAGCTTGCTTCTGCTAGCTTCAGGTTTCTACGCTATCCCTTGTGTTTCACCACCACCAAACCCCACACACATCTCTTTATAATTTGTCCCTTGTCTGAATAAACTCTCTTTACTTATTCTAATTTGAGTGTAATATCTGTTTCCTTTAAAGCCCTCCCTGGTGTCTGTAATTCCTGATGGACTATATTTCTAATAGACTTTTTTCCACTAGACCAAAACTTCACTTATTTATATATGAACCCTGTAGCCAGAGAAGTTTGAGCGATTGATCTTCGTTGTCATGCCACAGTACTGAGTTCAGAAGTGTCCTCAGAACATATTTGGCCAGGCTAGGGTGGGAAAAGGTGATAAATTAGGGCTGTGTTTTTGGCCTGTGTTCTGTACCAAAATGCACTCTGTGTTTTGTATTTTGTATAATACAGAGACAGATGAGGTGTACCTGGCCAGGTTGAGGGATCTCCAGCATGTGGCCAAACTAGCCTATCTACAAATGGCTTGACACTTATATATTGAAATTGAAACTGGAGGGAATAGCTGAGCTTCCAGAAGCTCTGATGTGAACTTCAGTGATTCATGTTATCACCTGAAATTGCATGACCTCAATGAAGATTTTAAGGTCTAGAAGCGTGTATATCTGCCAGTCCTGAAAAATGTTGCTGATCTTGCTATTGTGACTTGTAGCTGCTCTGGCTTCAATCTCCAACCTTTGATTATGTAAACTACGTCTAACATACCCCTGAGTTTCTGAGTCTGCTCTCACCATCAAGCCAAACCTACTCTTGATATTTGTCAATACAGCAGTCATGCAGCTATCTTCATGATTTCTGCTTTATCTGCATACCATTTTTAAAATCAATTTTAGGCCAGGCATAGTGGCTCACACCCATAATCGTAGCACTTTGGGAAACTGAGGCAGGTGGATGATCTGAGGTTAAGAGTTTAAGACCAGCCTGGCCAACGTGGTGAAACCCTGTCTCTACTAAAAATACAAAACTTAGTCAGGCATGCTAGTAGATGCCCATAATCCCAGCTACTCAGGAGGGTGAGGCAGAAGAATGCTTGAACCTGGGAGGAGGAGGTTGCAGTGAGCCGAGATCATGCCACTGCGCTCCAGCCTGGGCAAAAGAGTGAGAAAAAAAAAAAAAAAAAAAAAAAGAAAGGAAAAAAAATCCATTTTAAATCCACTTCTTATTTTAATATTACACTATGTAAAATGTCAATAAATTACAGGCACAAGCCTCAAAGTCCATTCAAAAGGGAGAAATCTAAGAGGAGTGGAACTCCTCTGCTTATAAAACTTGGACTAACAGGTCACGAGCTGTTTCAGGGTAAGCAGAAACATTATTCCCCCAAAGCAGATAAAAGGACATCAACTCTCCACCACTTAGACACCAAGAAAAGGAGAAAAAATTCATTGTTGAAAATTAGAAACTAGAAACTAGCCTTCTTTATCCTGAACCTGTATTACCTAGCAGACCAAAATAACCCAATTTGTAAATGTAATTCAGAGTGATTAGAATGCTCCCACATACTTAGCTGAAGCAAACACAATCCAGTCTAGTGATAAGAATCACTAGAATTTTAGGCCTCAGAGAATTTCTAGAAATAAACTGACAAAACTAAGCAACTCATGGGTGAAAATAATTACACATACGAGGAAATAAAGTCCCCTGAGGAAGAATAAGCAAAAACAACAGAAATTTCAGGCACCAAACATACTAGGACACTGATTCTGAAAACATTATACTCATTGTGTTTAAAGAAATTAAAAAATATAAGTGAAAATATAAGCAGATAGCAAGAAACTGTGAGATATGGCCAAGCAGATTTTAAGAATAAAATAAACTTCTAGAAATAAAAATGTTAATGATTGAAATTAGAAATGTGTGGATTTAATAGCAGTTTAGATATTTTACGAAAAGATAATATGTTACTCGGAAGTAACATATTCTGAGTATTCCAGAATGCATGATAAAGAGGCAAAAAGAAAATATGAAAGAAAATTAGAGATATTTAGAATAGAGTAAGAAGTCTAACATATCGAGATATAGTTCCGCATGGAAAAGGGAGAACAAGTCAGAGATAATTATTTAGTGATAATAATATATGAAATTATTTCAGAACTGATAAAAGATATAAACCTTCTGACAAAATAACTAACAAATGTCAAGAAACCTCTATCTAGACTTATCACAATGAAACTTCAGACACCAAAGAAAAACTCTTAAGAACAGCAGGAGTTAAAAAGAATAACAAACAAAAAATGTATTATGTCCAGATGAACAACTGTTCAGAGAGTATTTGAGTTATTAATACAGCTATTAGTTATTATCCATGTAGTTATTAATATAAAGTTAATAATGTCAATCTGGAAATCACAAAACTAAATATCTTTTTGAAATGCAAGTGTACTAAAGATACTTTCAGACAAATCAACACTGTGAGAGTTTGTCACCTAAAGATTCTTAGTAAAAGAAAGTTCTGAAGTATGTTTAGTAGGGAGAAAAAATTAATAAAATAAAATAAACAATAGAGAGCAATCAATCTAAATGCAATCCGTTAGTAATAATTTATAAAGTAAGCAAACCTCTGACAAGAGAAATCCGTGAAATAGAAAACATACGGAAGGATCAATGCAGAGAAAAGAGACATTAACAAGTAAGAGGAGACCATGAATCATTTAAACAAAAATTTTTAAACTTGAATGAAATTATCAATTTTCCCCCAAAATTATAACATAAGAAAATTGGAACAACTATTTGAAAAAACCTGAAAGGAGATGGAACTGGGAGTTTAAAATCTTTCAAATGTAAATGAAGGACTCCTCACCAGGACAAGTAGACAGGCACATTCAAGCTTATATTCAAGAAAAATGCAATCCTTCTACAGTTACAGCTTCAGAGAATTAAAATACAAGAGGTCCGGTGCAGTGGCTCACGCCTGTTATCTTAACACTTTGGAAGGCTGAGTCAAGCAGATTGCTTGAGCCCAAGAGTTGGAGACCAGCCTGGGCAACATGGCAAAACCCTGTCTCTACTAAAAACAAAAAAAAAAAATTAGCCAGGCATAGTAGTTAGTGCATGCCTATAGTCCCAGCTAACTGGGGGGCTAAGGTGAGAGGATCGTTTGAGCCCAGGAAGTCAAGGCTGCAGTGAGCCAAGATTCTACCACTACACTCCAGCCTGAGCAACCAAGTGAGACCGTGTCTCACAAAAAACAAAAAACAAACAAACAAAAAAAAGAAACACTCCCCAAATCTTTTTATGAGATGAATATAATATATCAAACCATACAAGGACAGTACAAGAACTGAAAAATATAGACTAATCTTAATTAGGAATAAGACATAAAAAGCCCTAATAAAATACTAGCAAATTGATTCCAACAAAGTATACCATCCAATATACTCTGACTACATAACATCCCTTACTGTTATGGAAGCCGGATTTAATATCATAAAAGCTATAAATATAATTCACTAATTATATGGAAAATATAATTAGAAAAAAGGAAAAAGACTATATGATCATCTCAGTAAACACAGAAATAGCATTCGATAAAATACATCACCATTTCAGAAATAAACCCTTTGACCTACTTAAAAGAGTAATTCCTTAACCTGAATTAAGGAATATATAACAAAAATTATATACCAAAACTTTAAAGTGCCAGATATTGTTCTAATTGTTCTAATTAGTTTATTCCCCATAACAACCCTGTAACATCAGGACTGTTACTGATCTTATAAATAAAGCAGTAACAGAAAAACTAAGTCACTTGTCCAAGGCCACAATAGATTGTAATTGGCAGAGATGTGACTTGAACCTGTGCAGTAATTTAGAGTTTTCTCTCTGAACCACTATGCTAAGTTTCAAAAATACCATGCTTTCTTTAAATAAATTTAAATTGCTCTCTGAGTCTTCAGATGGAAGGAAACTCCGTTTCAGTCATTATTGGGGTACCAAATCAAATATTTGTAGTTAAACAAGTTGTGAACCAACTCGGCTGTACTCCTCGGTGGGTGTTTATGTGCGGTGGCTCTGAATTTTACTCTAACATAGCACATTAGTATAAATCTCTAAAAGGGCTGTATTTCCCCCAAGAGCCTCCTACTAGAAGACTGTCTGTAGGACCATCTTCGCCAGGCTTATGCAAGTATCTCAGAGGGACTACGTAAAACAGGACATTTGGGAAAGGCCCCTTGTTCTCTAGCTCCCCTTGGTCTCTAGTCCAAAAGGGTCCCTGGGGATATGTTCATTATTAATCTTGCCTGGACCCTGAAGTTTGGAAGCTCTGCTGTTTCAGTGTCAAGCCTGAGCCCAGGGGTTCATGTGAGGATGATGATTGGTGCTCAGCCTCAGAGGGCCATCACTCATCCAGTCTCCCAGAAGTCCTGACAGTCCCTGGGGTCCGAGAGACAGCAGGGCACAGAAACTCTCATATCTACCCTATCCCCATATCTGGCCCTGGGAAAAGCTGTCAAAACCTTCCTCCTCCCCAGCTTCAACAAATTCCAGGATGTCCTTCTCTCCTTAGACAATCTGATTCTGTTGCTGCATGAATCTACCTTTAAAAAAAACTCTCCATGGGTATGGTTCTTTCTTTGTCTGGCAAATTTTACTCCTGGCCCTGCCACAGAAAAGTCGTTATTCATTCCTTCAGTAAGGAAAAAAGACTTGGCCACTAATCTTGGAACATAGAAGGGAAAATTACCTACAGCAAGAGAACAAAAAACAATATTTCAATAAATGATCCTAGCCTATGCATCTATTTACTAAAAAATAGTCCTGATAGTATATCCCAAAATATTAATTGCATGTATCAAGGACTCATGAGATTTTTTAATTACTTTTTTCTTGCTTTTATCTACATTTTTCAAGTTTTCTACAATAAATATAGATTTGTTTTTAAAGTTGAAGTTTTTAAAGTCTACCTTGCATTTAAAAGGGCTCATTTGGGGTGTTTTATAAACTACTCCCAAGGTTAATTTTTTTCCCTCCTTTAAGAATTCTACAAAGACTTCACAGTTTCAAGTCAGTACATGTCCCTATGGTGTGCACAGGACGTGATTTCAATGAATAGTGACTGCAGACACTGGGTTCTATTTTAACTTATAAAATCTTTAAGAAGAAAAAGCTGAAAATACTGTTTAGTTCCTGGAAAAAAAAGAGGAGGAAATGACCACCCACTCACTGAGAAGTGGAAAAATGACAGTCACATCCATCAGGTCCCCATTCAGATGGACTCAAAACCACTTCAGTGTGTCCTGTCTCACCTCAATCACTGTTTTAGAGAAAAACGTTTTTTTTCACCGTTCAAGAAATTGGTGGAATTCAGAAACAATGAACGTTTGTATTGTGGTGGACATAGTACACTTTATATCACTTCCAGTGACATCAATGATAAGCCACGGTTTGACTAGTGAGATTAAAATTTATTTCACAGCTATTCAATTCCAGCACATTTTGGGTTTTATAACTAGTTTTCCGAAGTTGATTATCCTTTCCGACACTGAAGGTTAGACAGTTTGAGTGTGTGTGTATGTGTGTGTACTTTACAGAAAAGGAAAATAGACCACCCCAGAAGTCAGGATATTCCTAATACATTTTGGGGACACAAATAGTTTTTCCAGAAGTCAGAGAGTAAAAATCATAACAGTAAGTGCTGAAATTTTCCATATTCTAATGGTTTTTCTAGAAGAATAGTAAAGCAAGGCTCTTTTATGTTACATTCCTAAGAAAAATGTTGTATCAGCTGACTTCTGTACATAGCTTAGCAGTGAGGCAATAATGAGAATTCTCATACATTTTTAAGGAGGGTTACTTGTTAGCAGTGCATCCTTGATATTGACTTGAGTTGGTCAGAGTAATCAATTGCTTCCAACCTTGGTTTTTAATTGTAATTTACTGTTAATTTAACTTCAATACTACCTATTTAGTTTGTTAAGTACTATAATGATCCATGTTTGAATCAATGGTGTTTTCTGGATGTTAGGACTATCGAATAACTTATATTTTAAAAATATGTATATTGTGCCTTTCAACTATGAATCATTCATATTCTATTGCTAAAGCAGATGTATCAGTATTCACTATCTTCATTACCCCACAATATAATGTGCTTAAACAATAATACTTACTATTATTAAAGTCCTTTAATAATTCTCACTCTTGTTAAAGTCACTATTAATCAAGTCCTTCCCAGTTGTATAGCATGATTGAGTTGTTTGTAATTTTTTTTTTTTTTTTTTTTTTTGAGATGGTGTCTTGCTCAGTCAGCAGGCTGGAGTGCAGTGGTGTGATCTCGGCTCACTACAAACTTTCACTTCTGGGGTTCAAGCGATTCTACTGCCTCAGCCTTTCCAGTAGCTGAGGTGACAGGCATGCACCACCACAGCCAGCTAATTTTTGTATTGTTTTAAATAGAGACGGGGTTTCACCATGTTAACCAGATTGGTCTCTATCTCTTGACTTCAGGATCTGCCCACCTCAGCCTCCCAAAGTGCTGGGGTTACAGGTGTGAGCCACCACATCCAGTCTAGTGGCTTTTAATTTTAAATTTAGCAGAAATTAATTTAAATAAAACGAGGGAAAATCAACTACCACCCCAAATAAATTATACCTTCCAAGCATCTTGAATTGTTTTGAAAGTGTAAAAATTAAAGCATTTTTTAGTAACCAACATGCTGTGTTTTCTCAAAAATATATTTAACTTTTAATCTTGAGATGATTTAAGATGTTGGGGAAAAAATTAGATCTTTTTCTTCTCTCTTACATTCACATCCTTTTCTTGCTTTTAAATTTATATTTGCTTAAAAATATTTGAATTTTGTCACCCTTTTGTAATCTTTATTCAAAACATTAGATCAGGACTAAAAAATAAGTAAGGAAACTTTTAGAAGACTATGAAATTAGCATTGCAGAAGGAGTCACAGCTATCGAGAAAGAAAGAAACAGTGACTCCCAGAGAAAATGAGAACAGGGAATATTTAAGGCAAGCTGTGATAGACTTCTATGGCCCTCAATAAAACATACCTCCAAGTAGTCATTGCACTGTATGATGTTGGGGTTGACCATGTGACTAGCCTTGGCCAATGGTACACAGCATCCATAAAGTAAACTGCTGCATGAGAAATGCTTGCACATTACAATTTGCCTTTTTGGAACGTTCACTCTTAGAACCCAGTTCTAGGGATGCCCAAGAAGCCACACAGTGAGGCTTGGGTAGAGGAAAACTGAGGTCGCTGGCCAACAACCTTAGCTAAAGTCTCAACTGGGAGCCAGGGTCAGAAGCAATTGCCAGTCATGTGAACCAGACTATTTTGGATCTTCTAATCTCTAATCTTCCCGATGTTCCAGTTGATCCTATAAAAAGAAGAAGAACCTTCCAGTCATTCCACAGAAATATTAGAAGTAATACTTGGTTATTGTGTTAAGCCACTAAGTTTTAGGATGGTTTGTTTCACAGCAATAGATACCTTTAACCAAAGAAATGAGGCTCAGAGAATTTACGTAATTTCCCCAGAGTCACAAAGTAGGTAAATTATACATAAATTAAGATTTAAAACAAGACTTCTGTAACTTGAAACTCATGTTCTTGCCTCAAGTTGCCACTGTTCATATTTAAATAAAGGAAAAATGAAGAGACATATTTTTTCTCAACAGGAAAGACCATATAGCTTAATTTTATAGGAAGCAAGAGGATATATAAATGTCTTTATCTTATCCCTGGGGTCAGAGACCCCTCTTGGATCCCATCTCAGAGCTCTGTAGAAAAATCATTCCAGATAGGCTCTGACATGCCCTCTAAATAAGCAGTAAACTGTGGTGGCAAACTACCTCATTCATATCTGCTCTATTAATACATTAAATAGATGGGAACCAAGCCCCAAACGGGTGTTTGACACATTTCTCAACTGAAAAAAAAAAACAAAAACAAATCAACTATTTTTGAGAAATTAAAGATTAAAATTACATTGTTTTATATGTTTTATAGAGAAAGATTTAGTGCTCACATCATTAAAAATTAGAATTTAATAGACCCAAACATCTTTATCCACACTTAATTTTGAAGGAGAATCAGGATAATGCATGTTCAGACTGTATGGCCCATGGGCAAATTATATTAAATGTAGTATAAATGGAATGGTCTTCCACAGAAAAGAAAGCATATTTATGACCAAAAAAAATATTCATTAAGTATCTGGGAATTGCAAATTAAAATGACAATGAGCTACATCAAGATGTTCACCAAGACAGCTCAAGTTAAAAACACTAAATATTGATTAATTAATATATGGAGCAACTGGAATTCACACATTATTTGTGGGAGTGAAAAATCACACAACCCCTTTGGGGAAAGACCTGGAAATTTCTTATAAAAACACACCTAAACCTATGATCCAACAATTCCACCCTTAGGTATTTATAGTAGAGAAAAAAAAATGTATATTTACAAAAGGAATTGTACCAGAATAGTGATAGAAACTTTATTCAAAAAATATTTGAATTTTTTACCCTTTTAAAAACATTATTTAAAACATTAGATCAAGACCAAAAAAAAATAAGAAAGAAAACTTCTAGAAGACTATACAAAATTCATAATAACCAGAAACTGGAAACAGCATCTAGGTTTCTGTCACTAGGAGAATGAATAAGCACATGGTGTAATATTCATAAGGTGAAACAGTCCTTTGGAGGTCATGAATAGGCTCCACTCAGATCTCCTGCTGAGGGAAGCAAAGCCCACCAGAGCCCCAGCTACTGCCCTTCAGCTCCACCCTTATGCATATTATGGCTCCTCCTCATGGATGACTGAAGTTGGCAATGTCATAATGAAGACTTTGGGACTCCTTTAACAGGTAACTCTGGATTGAGGACTCTGCATTGGCATGCCTAGGACTTACGCCGAGCTGCTCTGGAATCTGAGGCTTTTCCTACACATTCTCCTCTAGTCCCATCTCCTTCACAGGTGTCAGGCCAACACAGCAGTCTGAAGGCTCTCCCTGCCTATTCCAACTCCTTTCCCTCTATCCTTCATGGGCATTTCCCTCAACAAATCTTTTACACACCTAATCCTGTCCTTTTATCTTCTTCTCAAGTTACCCAGGCTGAGAAAATTATTCAGTGATTAAAAAAAATGAGGAATATGATGAATGAATAAAAATATTATTATGCAGATTGAAAATATAAAGACTCAAAGAAACAAATGTGGTATTGTTACAGTAGGTAGTTAGGCAGGGCAAGAGAGGGCCCCCCACCCCACCAAACCAGGAATGTCAGGCAACCATCAAGTGATGGTCAGGTGGTTGTTAAACTGTCTCGCTAAAATAATAATTGGTTGCAGCTGGTGCCAGGGAATGGCTGTCTCCCAGTAGATAGAAAACAGCTGAAACTGGTGATCAGCAGTTTTTCTAAAAAGATCTCAGGAGTTAGGCTAGTGGGCTCAAGCCTGAACATTAAGAGGCAAAATGGTGAAGTTTAACTGGTCTCTGACCTTTCTCTAGGAACACTCGACTGGTAAGTGAAGAACACCTCAAGCGACCATGTGTACAACTTCGGTAAACACACTGTGCATGCATCCCTTCCCAAGTGCTAGCAGGCCACTGTGCATACGGACAGCCCACCCCAAGGGAGAAATCAGAGGAGAAGGGATGCAACACCCCCAAACCATGCTAACATATAAAACCCCAAATCAAAGTTCAAAGCACACACTTGAATCTCTCAAGTCGCCCACTTGGTCTTCTTCCTAGTTTACTTCCTTTTATTCCTGCTCTAAAACATTTTAATCAACTTTCTCTCCTTCTCTAAAACTTACCTCAGTCTCTCACTCTGCCTTATGACTTCTCAGTCAAATTCTTTCTTCTGAGGCAGCGAGAATTAAGGTTGCTACAGACCCATGCAGATTTGCCACAGCTAACAATGTGATTCCATGTATGTGAAATTCTAGAGCAGGTCAAACTACTCTACGTTGAGAAAAAATCAGAAGAATGGTTGTCTCAAGAGGTTAGGAATAAGCATTGACTGGGAAGAAACATGGTAGAACATTCTATGGTTATGATACTGTTCTATATCTTGATAGAGGTTTGGATTACACAAAACTCTCTAATGGTAAGCTTAAGATTTGCATATTTTACCACATGAAAATTTTACCCTAAAACAAGAACTGTAAATTAATAGTGAACTCTAGTTATATACATGCTGAAATGCCTGGAGAAAAACATACTGATTTCTGAAACTTACTTTTAGATTCTTCAAAAATGCAAGGATGACTAGATAGGCAGATCTGTCATAATGAAAATGTAGTAAAATGTTCAGGTAGACTCTAAAGGAGAGTATATGGGTGTTTACTATAACATTATTTGAAATTTTCTATATGGTTAAAAACTTTCATAACAAATCCCAGAAACATTACTGTTAAGAAAACTGTATTCATCTCAGGAAGTCAGATGCAAAAAAACACAAAGAAATTTAATGGTGAAGAGGTGGAGCAGCATGGCTGAATAGAGCCTTCCAGCTATTGTCCTTCTGCAGGAAAACCAAATTGAACAACTATCCCCAAAAGAAAGGACTTTCATAAGAACCAAATATCAGATGAACAACCACAATACCTGATTTTAACAGACTAGCAAGGAAAGAGGCACTGAAGAGGTTTGGAAAGACAGTCTCAGATGGCCAACACCATGCTACCTCTGTTCCCTGCAGCAGCAGCCGCATGGCACAGAGAGAGAATCTGTGTGCTTGGGGTAACGAACAGCACAGTGATTGCGGGACTTTGTGTTGGAACTCAGTGCTACTAAGCAACGCAAGGCAGAATTTGCCTGGCACCCACAGAGGAAGCACTAAGACCAGCCCTAGCCAGCGGGGAATCATCCATTTTAGAAGTCAGAAACTGAGTTTTGGTTAGCCCCAGTATCACAGGCTAAAGTACTCCGGTCCTAAATAAACTTGAAAAGTGGTGTATCTAGGTCACAAGCATTGCAATTCCTGGGCAAATCTTGGTGCTGTGCTAAGCTTAGAGCCAGTGGACTTGGGTTGCATGAAACCTAGTGATATACCAGCTGCGATAGCCAAGGGAAGTACTTGTGTTACCCTTCCCCCAAACCAAGGCAGCACAGCTCACAGCTCTGGGAGAGGTTTCTTCTCTCTGCTGAGAAGATGAGAGGGAAGAGTAAAGAGGGCTTTGTCTTGCAACCTTTATACCAGCTCAGCCACAGCAGAATAGGGTACAGGGCAGTGTGGCGAGGCCTCCATTTCAGCCCTAGCTCCTTGATGATACTTCTAGGCACACTCTGGGCCAGAAAAGAACCCACTGCCTTGAAGAGAAAAGCCTAGTCCTGGCAGCATTCATCACCTACTGAATAAAGATCGACAGAAACCAGGCAGTATTCATCACAGGCTATGAGTGAGGCCTAGTGCTATGCTGGCTTCAGGTGTGACACAGCACATTCTCAGCTGTGGTGCCTGTTCAGAGACTTCTTCTGCTCGACAAAAGGAGAGAAAAGAGTAAAAGGATTTGTCTTGCGTCCTGATTACAAGCTTGGCCATAGTGGGGCAGAGCACCAAGTGGGCTCCTGGGGTCCATGATTCTAGGCCTTGGCTCCTGGACAGCATCTGTGGGCCTATCCTTGATTAGAGAGGTGGCCACTGTCCTGAAGGGTGGGTGCCAGGCCTGGAAGCTGACTGAAGAGCGCTCAGGCCTTGAGTGAACATCAGCACTACCCAGGTAGTATCCACCATGTACCTGCGGTGGCGGTAATTATGGGGAGAGACTACTGCTTGAGGAAAGGAGAGAGAAGAGTGGGGAGAACTTTGTCCTGTGATTTGGGTGGCAGCTCAGCTGTGGTAGTATAGCGCACCAAGTAGATTACTATGGTTCCTGACTCCAAGCCCTGGCTCCCAGATGACATTTCCGGACATGCCATGGGCTGGCAAGGAGCTTGCTGAGGTGAAGGGAGGGGCACAAGCCTAGCTGGATTCACCACAAGCTGAATGAAGAGCCCGTGGGCTTTGAGAGAAAATTAGCAGTAGCCAGGTGGTGGTTGCTGTTGGCTTTGAGAGAGACCCAGTGCTGTGCTGGCTTCAGGGCTGACCCAGCACAGTCCCAGCGGTGGCAGCCACAGGGGTGCTTATGTCATCCCCTCCCCCAGCTCCAGGCAGCTCAGCATGGAGAGAGACTCTATTTGTTTGGGGAAAATTAGGGGAAAATCACAAGTATCTCTGCATGGTTATCCAGGGATATTTCTCAGATCTCATCAAAGACCATGCAGGTGGTACCTCTACGAGTCTTCAGTAGTCATAGCATTACTGGGCTTGAGGTGATCCTTAATGCAGATACAGCTTACACTGATCAAAACTTAGATCACAACACTCAATACCCTTTGAATACTTGGAAAGACTTTCCAAGAAGGATGGTTACAAATAAGCCCAAACTGCAAAGACTACAACAAATACTAAACTTTGCAATGCCCAGACGTTGACAAACATCTGTAAGCATCAAGAACATCCAGGAAAACATGACTTGACAAACAAACTAAATGTAGCACCAGAAACCAATCCCAGAGTGACAGAGAGATGTGACCTTTCAGGCAGAGGATTCAAAATCGCTGATTTGAGGAAGCGCAGTGAAATCCAAAATAACACAGAAAAGGAATTCAGAATCTTATTGGATAAATTTAACAAACAGATTGAAATAACTAAAAAGAATTAAGCAGAAATTCTGCAGTTGAAAAGCACAGTGTACATAATGATGAATGCATCAGCCTCTAACCAACAGAATTTATCAAGTGAAAGAAAGAAGTAGTGATCTTGAAGACAGGCCATTTGAAAATGCACAGTCATAGGAGACAAAAGAAAAAAATATAATTAAAAAGCACACCTACAAAATCTAGAAAATAGCCTCAAAAGGACAAATCTAAGAGTTATTGGCCTTAAGGAGAAGACAGAGAAAGAGACAGGGATAGAAAGTTTATTCAAAGGGATAATACCAGAGAACTCCCTGTACTTAAAGAAAGATATCAATATTTAAGGACCAGAAGGTTATAGAACACAAGCATATTTAGCTCAAATAAGACTACTTCAAGACACTTAATAATCAAACACAATTAATAATCAAACAAGTAACATACAATGGAGCTCCAATACATCTGGCAGCAGATGTTTCCACGGAAACCTATGTGCCAGGAGAGAGTGGACATGACATATTTAGTGTGCTGAAGGAAAATACTTTTACCCTAGAATAGTATGTCTGACAAAAAAATCCTTCATACCGGAAGGAGAAATAAAGATAGTCCCAGACAAAAAAAAAAAAAAAAAGCTGAGGCATTTCATAAACACCAGACCTGTCCTATAACAAATGCTAAATAGACTGCCTTAATCTGAAAGAAAATGATATTAATGAGCAACAAGAAATCATCTGAAGGTACAAAACTCACTGGTAAAATAAATATACAGGAAAACACAATGCTATAATTGTAATATAGACGACACTATAATTGTGATGTCTAAACTACTCATATGTTCAGCAGAAAAACTAAAAGATGAACTGATCAAAAATACTAACTATAATAACTTGTTAAGCCATACCACAATAAAACATAAATAGGAACAAAAAAAGTGGAAGGAAAAAATATAGTTTCCATTAGTTTTCTCTTTATTAGTTAGCTAGTTTGTTTATAAAATAAATGTTAACTTCTCATCAGCTTAAAACAATGGCTTATAAAGTATTGTTTGCAAGCTTTATTTAATCTCAAATTTAAAAGATATGCAACAAACTCACAAAAATAAAAAAGTTAAAATCTACCCCCTGGGAAAAATCACCTTCCTAAAAGAAAGACAGGAAAGAAGGAAAGAAGTATGAGCACACTACAAAACAACTAGAAAACAAATGACAACATTGCAGCAGTAAGCCCTTACTTATCAATAATAACACTGAATGTAAATAGACTAAACTCTCCAATCAAAAGACATAGAGAGTAGAATCATGGAGTTAGAGAGTAGAATCATGGAGACCAGTGGTTGGAAATAGTAGTGAGTGGGGCCAAGGGGAAATGGGGTGGTTAAAGGGTACAAAAAATAAGGCCTACTATTTGATAGCACAATAGGGGGATTACAGTCAGCAATAATTTATTGTACATTTAAAAATAATTAAAATAGTATAACTAGAATGTTCATAACACAAAGAATTGATAAATATTTGTGGTGATGGATACCCTATTTACTCTGAAGTGATTATGACACATTGTATGCCTGTATCAAAATATCTCATGCACCCCATAAATATATACACTTACAATACACCCATACAAAATAAAATTTTTTTTCAAAAAAGTTAATGGCATCACACTAGAAGCTAAAGCATGATGTAAAAATAAACTAAGGCATTTTCAGACATTAAGGGTCTTGCCTATTATAGGTAATCTTTTCTCAGCAGGATGTGCTCCAGAAAAACAAAAAATTTAAACTAAGAAATAGAAGGATATGGCATCCAGAAAAAGAGATTTCCATATAGCAGCAAGGCAAAGAAAATTCCCAGTTTTAATGTGACCAGAAACCTTAGGATGACAGTTGTGTATTAGGTTGGGATAACAAATATTGCAGGACTTGGAGCTTAAAAAAAATGAGGGGGGAAAAAGAAAAACTGATAGATTATTATCTGCTGTGCTTCATTTATGACTTTATTTTAAAGAGTTTCATAGATCAGTAGAATAATTTGGTGACAAGCAATATGTAGTTGTATATGTAAGATAAGCAAACATGTAAAAAGAATTCCTTATAAAAGCTTCATAAGATGTAGAAGGTCACTATATTACAAATTCTACCATTGATAATATTAATGTACTAAAATAACGTGAACACCCAATATTAATTTAACCAAAAATCATGCGATAATTATACTGAAAGTGAGGAGAGATGGAAATTGTAGGCACTGGTGGTGATTGTAAATAAAAGAAAACTAAATACTTATTTTTAGTAACTGGAAATCAATAGATTATGTCTAAAATTTTAAAACCAAGAAAGCATAAAAAGCATGTTATTTAGAAATACAGCATAAGAAAGAGTTAAGAATTGAAACTCATCATCTCTGAGAGCAAAAATTAAGGCTAGATATGTATGCAGGGGGCTGCTGTTTGTTGTTATATGCCTTGTTGGCTCACTTTGCTTCTAAAAGTGTACACATGCATTCACTCTGATTAAAATTATAATTTAATTTAATTTTTTTCTATCTGGTGCAACTATAGCAATACTCAGGATTTGTTTTTCCATACCCCATTCATTGAAATGTCAGACATTCCTTGGTGTGTCAAAAAGGAAGGAATGCAAAGATTAGAAAATGGAAGGCCACAGTGAATTTACCATATGCGAACTGTCTAACCCACTCTCTACATTCCCTGTGGGGGTCCAGAATTCACTTCCTTCACTGAAGTTTGTGATACACATTAGTGAGAATAACACCAGCATCTTAGAAAGTTGTTTTCATGATTCTTCTATTAGATATGCTAACAGTAGGAACTCTCCAGGGGGTCATGTGGATGATTCAATAAGATGTCCATGATGTGGCATTTAATCCACAGAGGGAGAGGATGCATAGTTATCCTAGTGATCGGAATGTTCTAACCTAGATATTTTTGACAATGTTTAATCAACCATGCAGTCTACGATGTTGAAATAAAAGTCTTATGTAATTG
The DNA here is from genome assembly GCA_963573385.1 of Cacajao melanocephalus. Lineage (NCBI taxonomy): Eukaryota > Metazoa > Chordata > Mammalia > Primates > Pitheciidae > Cacajao > Cacajao melanocephalus. The sequence continues at coordinate 53,506 of CAUYLG010005376.1, read as the reverse complement.
AAAAAACTTTGGATGTGGTAAATACCACCAAAATAGATATTAAATTCTTAACTTCTTACCCAATTCCTAGAACAAAGTCATTTTTAAAAAATTTTATTGATATGCAATAATTGTCTATATGTATGGGGTACATGTGTTATTTTGATACGTGCATATAATATATAATGATCAAATCAGGGTATCTAGAGTATCAATCACCTCAAACATTCACCTTTTCTTTGTATTGATGACACTTGACATCTTCCCTTCTAGCTATTATGAAATATTCCACAAATTATAGTTAACTATTGTCACCCTACCATTCTATCAAACACAAGTACTTAGTCCTTCTATGTTTGTACCCATTAACTAGCCTGTTTTCATTTCTTCCACTCCTGACCTTTCCTGACTTCTAGTAATTATCATTCTAGTCTCTGTCTCAAAAGAGGACACACAAATGGTTAATGAGTATATTTTAAAAGGCTCAACATAACCAGTCAGTGACATGTAAATCAAAACTACAGTGAGATTGTTTGTCCCCAGTTAAATGGCTATTAACAAAAGACAAAAAAAAAAAACAAAAACAAAAAACAAAGAAACAAATGCTGACTATGATACAGAGAAAAGGGAACTCTTACACATTGTTGTGGGAATGTAAATTAGTACAGCCATTATGGATAACAGTGTGGAGATTTCTCAAAAAATTAAAAATAGAACTACCATATGATCCAGCAATCTCACTGCTAGGTAGATACCCAAAAGAAAGGAAATCAGCATATCAAAGACATATCTGCTCTCCCATGTTTACTGCAGCACTATTCACAATGGCCAAGGTATAGAATCAACCTAAGTGTCCATCAGTGGATGAATAGATTAAGAAAATGTTGTATATATACACAGTGAAATACTATTCAGCCATAAAAAGAATGATATCCTGTCATCTGCAGTAACATGGTTAGAACTGGTGGTCATTATGTTAAGTGAAATAATCCAGGCACAGAAAAACAAATACTGCATGTCTCAGTCATAAGTGGCAGCTAAACAAGTCGCACAAGGTCATTTTTTAATATTGGGGTTCAGGGGTTCAGGGTGCCTTCAGCTCCCCTGAGAGGACGTTTCTCCAGGTTCTTGGTCTCCTGCCCTCTCAAGAATGAGAGAAAGGACCAAGGCACAGTGTGCAGTAAATGCCAGACTCAAAAGTGTTTGTGTGGAAAGTGATTTATTTAAAGAGAGAGAGAAACAGGAGGAAGAGAGAGAAAGAAACAGCTAACTCTCACACTGAGTGAGAGAATCCAGAAAGATGGAATCCAGGAGAGGAATAGAGAGAGACTGAGTTTAGGAGGCAAAGACACACTTCCACGAGAAAGGGGAACTCCAGAAAGGGACTTCAGAGGGGAAATCCAGGAAAGAGAAAGACGGCTTCCACGAAGGGAGTGTTCGTGGAAGCGGACCCAAATATGGAATCCAAAAGGGGCGTGAAAGAAGGGGACTTTTAACCTAGGAGGAACCCCCACCTTTTCTAAGACCCCTGGCCAATGAAAGGAGTTCCTTAGAACTTCCGCTAGAGTGATTGACTCTTAGTTTCTTCCCGTGCCCACGAAATTTAAATACAAACTGTTAAATCTCCCAGATGGAGAGAGAGGGGAGGGGGGCATGGCGCTGGGAAGTCCTTGCCCTTAAAACTACGCCCCCTTGTGGACCCGGAAAGAGAACACCTTCCCTCGATTTTAAAGTTCCAAGAGGCTCCTTCAGTGAAGAAAAGCCTAATGACCATGAAGGACAGTAAGATCATCGGTGTAGAAAAGAGATGCATTGCATAGAGACAAGAGCTTTTATTTTGCAGTCAGAATACTGGATTCAAATTCTGGCTATAGCGCTTACTATCTCCGTGACTTTTGGCATTTACTAAGTTAATTGTGTTGTAAAGAAAGAAACATACCAAATATTTAGAGAAAGATAAAACACAGTCTGAGAGGCAACCCTAATTCCTAAGAACACAGGATTCGAGTGCTATCCACCATTATCCCCAGAATGAACTCTACTGGGCAATTTGTCCACCTCAAAGAAAACCAAGTATTGGCATCCTACACAATATTTCTCCCAGCCAAAGCATTTACTTTACGTTAGAAATGACCAGTCTTATCATATGACCCTCATCTAGAGTCAATTATCTTATAAAAGAGTAAAATGCACCAGTGAAAATAGATTTAAGTCATAAGGTAGAATAGATACTTTGAAAATTCAGGGCCTGGTTCTGTAGATGTAGTAATTGTTCTTTAACCAGCAAAAAGTAAACAATTCTGTTTTTCCCAAAACCAACTTGTATTAGTTGAGGAACAAAGGGCTAGAGAGATGGTGCTGTTCACTTAATTATCTATCGTGCTATATTATATATGGTGCTATTACCTAATTACCAATTACATCTTGCAAAATTTTTATTTCCATGCCATCAGCTCTAGGCTCTGCTGGCATGGGGAGCATAGAAAAGAGGAATGCTTTCAGTATTTGATGGAGCTGAGACTTCTGTTGGGCTATTTCACACTCTTCTTGTTGAAGACAGGGGGACAGCAGTGTTTAGCATAGTTTGGTTCACTCTAATTCTCAAGGGAAAACAGTATTGCTGTTATACGATGGGGGCGGGGAGGAGAATAAACAGAACACCTTCTCATATTACCATGTCCAGTGTTAAAAGTTAATCAAAGACTCTGGCAATCTATTCAGGCAGAACCACCAAAAGCTTAGATCCCTCCAGAAGAAGGTTTGAGTGATCCCACTGGGTAAAGAATCCCAGCCAGCTGAGGTGCTAGCAGAGGGCAAAGCAAACAGAAACGCTTGGTGGAGGAAGAAAGTCATAAATACCAGCGACAGCCTCATGGTCACTTGCAGAAACAAAGACTAAAACCTCTACCCAATTTTACTTTCTTATTGAGTCATGGTTATAATTTGCACATTTTAATTAAATTCCCTTTTCTTGAGGAGGTAGTTGGTAGTAATCAATCATATAATGTGTGCTTTCAGTAGCCAAATTCTGACGTGGGATTGTGCGGAACCAAAGAACTGGACATTCCCCAGAGATTCTGGATCTGGAGTCTGGCTCACTTTAGATTTTCTCACTTGTGGGAGGGAGGGGGTACATTGTAAGTTGTATGTCGTATCATTATATTATGTTAGGTAAAGGCATTCTTTTAATGTAAATATGTATAAAAGGACAAATATAGTCAGCCAAAAGGGTAAGCTGAGGTGAATATTCCTTATTTGTTGGCTGCACAAACCTCTTCCTGTTGGGGAGAATCCCCCATTGTGTGAGCCCTGGAGAGAGGCACAGCCCACCTTTGTACACGAAGGCCAAAGGAAGGGAAGTGTGTCCTCTCCATATCGCATGAACAGGTGCCTCATTCCAGCCATCTGGTTCTTTTTCTCAGCTTTTGCACCTTCATCAAGTGATGCTAGGGTAAAGGGACAGTTAAAGCTACTGAGTTCAGCACCAGGATGGGTAGAGATAGTGGGCGGTAGTGGCTTTACTGTCTTGGCACTGTCACCTGAGGAGGTAAGGACCAGCAGCAGTGTCTGAACCAGAGCATTTGAGACAGGATTTTCCTGTGTTCTCATTTCCTGGCTTCCTCTTGTTTCTTTCTTACATCATTTCAATAAATTCCTTCTCTTTAAATTAGGCAGAATTGTTTTCCTTTACTTACAACAAGAGCCAACTGAGACAAATCTATTTTCACTACTTTAGAAGAAAGACAGCCACTTTGTTGGGGCTAGCCCATCTGAAAGCAGGAAGGGAAGAATATGTGGCTTTGTTAGAGGGGCCATATCAGCCACAGCCAGGAACCAAATATTTCAGAAAGTCAGATAATGGTGAACCCAAGACTCTGCCCCAGGCTACCATAAGAGAAAGAAAAGGGAGGGGAAAAAATCACAGCAGGATTTACGACTGAGATCTGGAAAAGCCTCACCCCAAGCGCCATCTCTAGCTCATACTCTTGTTTGATAATAGCGTCAACTATCTAAGCACAAGCTTTGTAAATAAAATAGATTCATGGATCCCAAATGATCTTTCCTGCTATGGATGCCCTAAAACAAATAGATTCATTCAGTAGATGGTGCCGGGAGTTGGCCACCAAAGGAATCCTCAGATTATGTATGACTGATTAAACTATTGATTAATTTTTGAAAATAGCACAAAAGTGAGCATTACATTTAGCAAGACAATGGAGGAAAAAATCATCAGAGTACACTGTTATGAGTCAAGACTCAAACTCAAGACTGTACAAACTTACATATAAATATCTTTTCTTTAGAACTCAGTAACTGTCCATAAAAGGGGGTTTTGATACAGAGTATATTAACTCCTCTTTATTACGTCAATTTAAAAAGATTTCTTTTCCTTTTACAATACCCAAATAAAGTTTTTGTCTTTTCCTCTTCCAACTGTCTGTGTTGCAAATGGACTAGTGCCCTGCATGAAAGGAGAATTTCTCCTCTGGAGTCAAGGCTTCTATAGAGGTTGATAATTCAATTTCCTATTAATCTAAGCCTAGCACCAGAAATAAAGCTTTGCTCATGGCCAGCTCTCTCCTCTGAGCCAGGTTCAACTGAATTCATTTGAAGGTGCAGTGCTTAAAGCACAGCAGCCAGCACCCAAATGTAATCTCTGTCTCAGAGGTTCCTCCTGAGCCCTGCCTTCTCCTGTATGTTCTTTCTCAGTCAGAGGAATTATAATCAGCCTGTTTCCCCACATCAGATATTCAGAATTGACCTGGATTCCCACCTGCTTGCTCCTTGCCAATCCTCTCAAAAGCTACGCATTGCTCTCCATTCTCCTGGGCAAATCGCCATCACAACGACTGGAGCAATAGCCTCTCAAACCCTCTTGAAGCTTGAGCCCCTCTCCTCTCTTAGATCTAACAGATTCTGCATAGTACACCAAAATGACTTTTTTCAAAAAAAAAGACAAATCATTCTTCTGCTTAAAATTATTCAATTGCTACCTGCTGCCTTAGGAAGAAGTCCATAAGCCTTAACATACCTGCAAGGTCATGCAGAAGTCCATCCTGTCCTGCTAATACAGTCTAATTCTTGGCGATTCCTGCCTGGAGGTTCCACTTGTATTTCCCCAAATGTTCATGTTTTCTTGTGCCTGAGGCTTTGTCATGGGAAGAGGAGGGACTTTGTTTAAACGTCTTTTTCTCCATCTGCTTATTACCCAAATTAAATCTGCACCTCCTTCTAACCTTAGCTCCAATATTACCTCCACCAGAACCTCTCTGATGGCCCAACTTTAATACTGTGTATGCAACTCCATAAATGCCCTCCCTATGCTGTGTTTTCCTTTTTGTAGGTGTTCTCCGTGCAGTTGATTGTGTGCTCTGCAATGTCAGATTACTTAGTACTCAGTAAGCAATCAACAGCTTCTGAATGAATTAATGGTTTATAAATTTGGATGCTTTTCTGTTATGATTTTCCCCTCTCAACAAGTAGACATATTCTGTAGTCAATAAGATGTTTTTCGGTTTGTTTTTCAATGAGTCTCATTCCTGGCCTCTTGGCTTTCAAGTTTTCTTTACGTACTAAAACAATGTCTTAAATTTGTTTTTATATAGGCCAGAATTAGCCAAGCACAGTGACAAGGACAAATTATTGTTGAATATAGAAAATAGGACTATTAGATTTTGAAATTGCACTTTATCATCTGATACTAAAGAAACAATAATCTGGACCGGTGCGGTGGCTCATGCCTATAATCCCAGCACTTTGGGAGGCTGAGGCAGGTGGATTACCTGAGGTCAGGAGTTCAAGACCAGCCTGGTCAACATGGTAAAACCCCGTCTCTACCAAAAATACAAAAATTAGGCCAGTGGCTCATGCCTGTAATCCCAGCACTTTGGGAGGCCAAGGCAGGCAGATCACCTGAGGTCTGGAGTTCAGGACCAGCCTGAACAACATGAAGAAACTCCATCTCTACTAAAAATACAAAATTAACAGGGCTAATCCCAGGCTAATCCCAGCTACTCAGGAGGCTGAGGCAGAAGAATCACTTGAACCTGGGAGGCAGAAGTTGCCGTGAGCTGAGATCACTCCATTGCACTCCAGCCTGGGCAGCAAGAGCAAAACTCCATCTCAAAAAAACAAATTAGCTCGGCATGGTGGCAGGTGCCTGTAATCTCAGTTACTCTGGAGGCTGAGGCAGAAGAATTTTCTGAACTCAGGAAGCAGAGATTGCAGTGAGCCAAGATCATACTGTTGCACTTCCAGACTGGGCAACAAGATGGAAATGTCTCAAAAAAAAAGAAAGAAAAAGAAACAATCTACCACCTTTGAAAAGAATAAAGTTTGTTCAGATCATGAGAGTTATGACATCCTGCCAAACCCAGAGGTTATGTGCAGTACTTTATACACAAACATTCCATTTAACTTTACTGCAGGAAAAATCCTTGTTTTCTCTGGTTTTTATAGAAACCATAAAAGTCACATTTGTAAGCCCCTAACTGACTGGATACTTCAAGCTTGCATTTTAATCCTATATATATACATATATTTTTTCAACAGAGGACTACAGTCGTACACTACCTCAAAGAAAAACATGCATTTGAACTAAAAATACAAAGACCTCCAAACCTGTCTTCTCTGATAATTCTTCTGCATCTTAGGTAGAAATGAAAAGTTGTGGTGACTGTTTTGTGTTTTCTTTGAGGTCTGGTTAGGAAAATTATTGTGCAACTGAAGAACATAAAACATTTGTGAATGCATCAACCTATTCCATTTTATAAGATGGTTACTTTTACTGACAACTCTGATAACATTTCTTAGAATCAAATATATTCATCTATATGCCAAATGGGAAAATATATTTTAGAAGTCTCAATTATTCGGTATGCTTTATCTTAAATGATGTGGAAGGGAAAGAATAACATTGTTGTTAAATAAATTTATACTTAAAATACATGTGATGGAATTTAGAAGACACAATAAGACTTGGAATTCTGAACTCATTTATTAAAGAGATGAGATAAGAAGTGTTTGGATTTCCCTCTTGGAATTGTTACAGAAACACTATAGCAACAGGAATTCTACTAATGTGTATATTTGTATAACAACGTAGTTTTCTCTTCTCTGCATTTTGGAAACTATAAGGAAGTAAGTGAAAACTTCAAGTGTCTGGAAGACTGTATATCCATATGCCTCTACAAAGTCTTACATTTTAATTTTATAAAATTTTAAACAATGTGTGTTGTTAGGAAAATCGTACAATGTTTTTTGCATTTTAACAAAAAATATTGATAAAAGTTAGGAAATTATAAATAAAAACATTTCAATCACAATATTGTGAAGGCCTTTTTTTATGGTCAAATCTTTCAGTTAGAACTTTACATTTAAAAAAAAAAAGGTATTAAAGCTCCATTCATCTTTCTAAGTCCAGTAGTTCCAAAACTTTCCCTGAGTGTTAATATGATTTAAGAGCAGATCCTGAAAAGAAGTTTCCAAAAGTATTTTTATTATTTATATTTCATTTGAGACTAAAAGGAAAGTAATATTCCCCATGAGCCAATGAGCAATGGTCAAAGTGTTCAATGGGAAATGGGAAATCCATTAGTTGTTAATATTAGGGGTCCTAAATTCTAATTTCTGCCTTATCTCTCTGTTATGATCTTATTATTCAATCCTGGGAAGGAGTTTTGATTGAAAAAGGCCTTTATGATATTGTCAAGAAGTAGTAAGCAGGAAGTGAGGATATGCTATGATTTCCTTTGTGCCTTACATTATAATTCCTTTATTGTAATACCAGATTGGTACTGAATGTGAGACTGCAGTTGCATCTGATGTTTATGCATTTTGATACCATCAGTGCATTAAAAAACACTGTGGCTTGCCCCATCTGGGGGAAGTTAACAATTCACACAGAAGTTTCATATTACACATCTTAGGTTGAGCACTCTTAGGGGATTCAGTGAGTGCTGAAGTTTTTATAAAAGATCTGAGATGCCTGGAGTTGAGTATAAAACACATTTTCAAAGAATACTACCACATTTGGCCTATTGAATAAACCATTGTTAAAGATAATAATAATCATTCAGATTTCATTGTTCTGGCTACCTTAACTGGAAAGCAAATAGTAGTTGACTCTCAATTTTGGGTATTGTCTCAACAAAGAAGTGATAGTTGTTAATCTTGTGTGAAGTTCTCTGAAGTAATATTGTGTGACAGTTTCCAATTCTCAAACAGAGTGACAAAATTATCATGCCAAAGATAAGGTACAAAGTCTTTATAGTGTTTGTTTTACAACACTGTAAAACTGGTGTTTTATAGGTTGGTGCAAAAGTAATTACTAAAGTAATTAATAAACATGTAGTAGAATATTTTCAATATCAGGAAAATGAATCCTTTAACCTTGTCTTTGAATATCATTGATGGCATTTCTCCCACTCTTCTGTAGCATTTAGACAAAAACATACAGAAACTATGATTTTGCAAGCTGCATTGGTAAATGCTGTTTACTCTAAGATCTATGTAAGGCGTTTACATTTTACTGTCAGTACTGCAACCATTTCCTGCTCCACCTCACCATTTTCTCTGATTGCTCAAGGAAAAACAGTGTTTATTCAAATTCCACCACTACAGACCCATCTTAATACCTAGAGCAAACATCATTTTACCTACTAAATAGCTCTGGAAAGATGTAAAGACATGCAAAGGTACTTACGACAGGCAGTGTAGTACAGCAGATGGAGCACAGATAGACCTCATGACATTTGACTTCAATTCCAGTCAAGTTCATCATTTCTTATATGTGTGGGAAAGAAGAGTTATTGCTAATTTATAGTCATTTAACCCGTCTAATCCATTTCCAATTCCCAGAGCAACTGTTTCAACCATGTACCACTGCTTTCAAATTCAACATTCCTCCCCAACCCTTTGACTCTCAACATATGACAATGTCCTTACTTAACTTACAAAAATAGAAGCACTAGGAATGACCTCAAATCCTTTCTATCCAACCTCCAAGAGGGTCTATAACTTTCCCCCACACATTCCATTGTAAAGCATACATGTACGTGGAGGTAAGTGGCAGAGTGTTGGGTTCACAGCATCTTGGAATATTAGTTTTTACTCAAATATTTTGAGAAGATAAGACCGAAATTGTTGAACTTTTAAAAGTTACACAAACCTATGCAAGTAGGATCAGCAAAGTGAGGCTTTTCTGTGGCAGCCAATCTTCTATTTCTTTCTGGAAGCCTGAAGCATAGACAGCTTTTATTAATAGTATTTAATTGAATAATCTGATTTAAAATTTATAACAAATTTTGTTATTATAGTAGATATAAATTTATCAGAATTCAAAGCCATGTTATTAAGAAATCTAACTTTATTTTTCCATAGTATGTATCTTATGCAATAAACATATAATCCCATCACATACTCAGTCTTCATAATTGGGCTTTCCAGTATTAGCACACATGGTAGGAACTCTGGGCTGGCCAAGTACAGATGGTGGCAAAGGTACAATATACATCATTTTCATGAAGAAATAAATTCAAAATAATTAATGATTAGTAAGGCATAGGCACCAAGAAATGAAAATGGATACTGGCCACTACAAAGTACCAATGTACTGGCAGAATATCATCATCCATAGTTGTCATATCAAACAGAGGAGTCAGCATAGTCATGCAAGTTCTAAGAAATGCCAGACACACAGAGACTTCTAGCTGAAGTCTGGTAATCATGGAGTTACAGAAATGTGATTAATTAGTGGTGAGGATTTACTCACTCTGTATAACCAACACTACTATAGACAATTAAACTGAGCCATCTGTACCACAGTCATGCTCTCTGCGCCAATTCTCTATACCTAGAGGCCCTTGGATTAAGACAAAGTCACACATCTTGATGCAAAATCAATTGTAATGCTACAAACATGTTCTCTAGTCTTTCCTCTCAGCCTTTCCCCCAAAGGAGCATTAGGTACTTTACATTGTGAAAAATAAGAAAAATAATTACCAAAACATTTTAGGTTGTACTTGACACTAGCCCTAGCTAACCTTAATTCCAGCAACCCATAAAATGACTATGATCTCACAGTCAGTATGAGGTTTATGGGATCATGTGGGAAAATAAAGAACTTGCCCAGGCCAGTGGGACAACATACCCATCCAATTGTTATCTTCACAACATACCGGCATATTCTTGGATGGATATCTTTGGCCACTTGTAGAATCCCTCCACTGGTTCACTGATTCATGATGTTAAAGCCATCATAGTAAAAAGGGCCACATGCAAGACGTTAGTGTTCCTCAATCCAAGGCCTAATATCAACTGCACAATACGTACATCCCAAGGTTTCAGGCATTTAACCCAAAAAAAGGGGATTTCTTGCTCATATGACAGTCCAATAGGGGTGTTTCTGCATGATGGCATTCCTCCACACCATGGGTTAGAGATGCAGCATCTTTCCCGCTTGAATCTCTGCCATTCCTGAGGGCATTATTATTCTCTACACCCACATGGTGGTAGTGGGGAAAAGAGACTGGAAGAGCAGCAGAAATACTTCTGAAATGTCCTGGCCTTAAAATGCAGCCATCATTTTTTATTTCCATTCCATTTGCCAGATCATAGTCATAGGATCACATGTAACTACAAAAGAAAGTGATACTGTAGCCTAGACATAATTCAGAAAGAAAAAAAGAATAATGACTTTGGCTAATAGCTGATAGCCTGCCACATGGGAGAACTTGAGAGACTGTTATATCAAACGCTTTAAAAATGCACTTCTTTTTAAACCCATATCAATAGATAATTGAGGATGTAAAACTGGTTTGGTTTTCAGATGGTTTTCTCCAGCAGCCAGTATGCACTACTATTGAATTACAGTCCTACTCAGGTATGGCCCTGGAAGATAGTGGAAAAAGATAATACTTCCAATGGGCAGATATTTGAGTTGCAGCTCTCCTTACCTACTATCTCATTAAAGCAAAATAACCTGAGAAGAGTTTCTAAACTGATGCATAAGCACTAGCTAATGGTTTGTTCAAATGAGACTCTCAGAATAGATCAAGGCTATTAATACTTGTGTTCCAGGTGAATGTTTATCAGAAGACCACCACTGCTTACGAGGTGTTTAGAAAAACAATGACAAGAACAACAACATACATAAAGAGTTGTGAAGGGAAGGCATAAATAGCTGGTAAGGTTTTATGACCAGCTGCAGAAACAAGGAAAACATATCATCTAGAGACTCCAGAGTTGAAACCAAATGCATTAAATTGGCATCAAGTTAATCTACTTTATGGTGCTAAGATCATTTTTCTGTTTGTGATAGATGTGCTAGGTCCACTGAGGGTATTTTTAAACTTTTATGTATAGAAGAAAATGAAAAATGCATGTGCGGGTGTGTGTGCATGTGTTTGTGCTGGTAGGCCATTGACAGAATCTGGTGGGCATCTGTTGTTTTTCCTATATGGAACAACTTCCTTATTTTTACAGTTAATAAAAATCCTACTTTTCCTTTGAAAAACTGTCTGTCATTCAAAGCCATCACTGAAGTATAGTACATGCCTATATGATATTTCTTCTTGGAATTTGAATCTGATGCAGAGGCGGACAAGAGTGAGGCAAACAAGAATGTCAGTACAAATAACAAGATGGTCCTGGGTGTCTGGCTGCTGAGATTCCCAGTGGCCCTCATTCTTATCCTTACAGATTGGTTGCTTGGCACTTCCCTTGATAAAATACCCAATACTGTATTTTCTTCCAATTAAAATATCAAATTTTGCTTAATTGGTCAAAATTGAATTATTTTCTTGGACTCAGAGAACAATGGGCATAATGATGTCAATCTACAGAACAGATTGCAATTTTTTTTATTAGTGGTGCTCTTACAAATGAGGTTTCATATGGAGTCCAAATGCATCTATTCCTTCTGTAATGAACTTATCCCTGAAAACAATGTAACTAAATGAAAAGTTATTAAATAAAACATATAGAACATGTTCCTATAAAATAAACATATGGAATGTGTCATACCAATCTAAGCTATGCAACAGTTTTCTATATATATCTCAACTGAATAACAAAAGCATACTTATAATAATTAATCAATGTAAAGGTTTGTACATATAAGGCAATGTAATGAAGCTTTATTATATTTCCAAAGAAAGAAGAGAAAGCTTGATAACAGATGGTGGCTGGAGGAGGAGGGGTGTGAGATCGTTTTTGGAAGGTGGTGGAAAGTCAGAAGTTTTATTATTGGACAGGAATATAGTATCATAATCAGGAGCCTTACTATTCTCTTTCCCATGAGACTTTAGCTCTAAAATAAATACCTGATATGGAAGGCTTTAACATAAAGAGAAAAGAGTAGTAGTTTCTTTGGATAGAAAAATATGTACTTCAAAACATGAAGAAATAGCGTACATGTATAAGAATGAAAAATAGAAGAGGATATTTCTTCATCCCTCTTGGTTGGCATTCATAGGCAAAGCAAAACATTTGGGTCCATCCAGATACAGCACGCATTTCAAATTTGTTCCATGTAGTAATATTCTTTGACTAGAAACTATTGCATGTAAATATGTGAGTGCACCTTTTCTTGAAACAGTAATGTTGAAGTATAACTTTGGATAGTATGCTTATTTAGTGGATGTGAAGACCAAAAAAAGAAAAAAAATGTCATTATACTGGAAAAAGAATCACTGTCTTATAAGTGATGTAAGTTTGCCAGAACTATTGTGATAAAAAGTCATTAAGAGAAAAAGTGATATGTGAGGTGAGAGACTACACACAAAACCAATAAAAACCACTGGGGAGGTGGTAGTGAGCTATGCCTCCTTTGCATACCCTCCTCCCAGTAGCCACTTCAAAGTTTTGGCCAATTTATCTTCCGAGACTTACATCATCTTTCCTCCTTCTATTTCCAGTTATCCGCTGTATCACATCTAAACGGTCCCATTTGCTAAGTCTTGAAGATGCTGTGAACTTTCAGGCTTTCAAGCAATTATTTGTTTCTCTCTTTCACCAAATATGTTCACATTCTCCTCAAAGTTTAAGAAAATTCTACTCATTTTTCAATTCCTACCATATATGTCACCATTTCTAAGCTTCACCTAAAATAAAAATAAATAAGTTGTCATGCATATTCTTGTAGCATATGATCATGCTTCTATGCCAGTACTTACCACATTTCATTCCAGTTAGCTGTTTATGTGACCAATTTCCTTGTAAATCCCTCAGAGAGAAGAATTTTGCCTTATTTGTTGCTTCATGCCCTGTATCTTGTACAGTGTCTTGGAATGAGAAAGACATGTTGAATTCTGAGTAAACTGAACAAGAGAAAACAGTTTTAAGAAATATTTCGTGGTCAATAGTGGAAATTGAATAAAATTGAAGGTCTAGGTGGTGTTAAAATTCATGTTTTGAGAATGTTTTCTACTCAAATATGTAATGTTTAAGATCAAATATAAAAGAAAATTTTTTAAACAGTCGTGTTCAAAAAAGACAATAGAGCAAAAATAAAACAAAGCAAAACCTGATGTGGTAAGTAGACTGAATGCACAGGCCTCCTAGGCTTCAGGCTGTCAGCAAGTATAGATAACTGGTTTATATCATTCATGATATTAGTGATTATAAGCTCCCTGCACACAGAGGGAGACTGCAGCCAAAGACATTCATTTAATGCCAGTGAGAATATAAGTTGGTGTGATGACTCTAGAGAGCCACTTGAAAATAGTAAAATGCTCATACTTTGTAACGCAACAAGAAAATATCGCACATGCTCACAGAGACTTCTCCAAGGCAATTAATTTCATGTGCTCTAGATCAAGTTTCTGGGCTCAAGTTTTGGCTCTGCTACTTTTAGCTATATGAATTTAGACAACTGCTTAACCTCTCCATGCCTCTGCTTCCTTATCTCAAAAATGGAAATAACAATATTCACCTCTTGGGAGTTGTTATGAGGATAAAAATGTGTTGAGCACTTGTATAATACAGACTAATGTCTGGCAAATAGGACTCAAATTTGAGCCACAATAATTATTGCAGTAGCAGTGGTTCTAATAAGAAAAAAGTCCAGCCAATGAAAAATTCCACCACTAAGAGAATTGATAAAGTATCATACACTGGAATTCACCACCAGTTAAAGGTTACTTGTTACATTTGCTTGTATCCATATGGATGAATCTTAGAAAAACAATGTTTAAAAATAAAGCAAATACTTGAATAATATACACAGCATGATATTATTTATATAAAGTCCAAAAACAAAATTGTAGTATCATACATATGCATTCATATATACATTGTGGTAAAAATTTAAAAATCAAATGGAAAGACCACAGATTAACTTATGGTAAAAACGTTACCTATGAAGGAGCAAGCAAGATATTAAGATTATGATGTAGGACAAAGGAGTTTCAGTGTTTCAGGTTTTTTTTTTTTTAATGTTTCTAAGAATATTTGGCTGGGCACAATGGCTCATGCCTGTAATCTCAGCACTTTGGGATTCTGAGGAGGGTGGATCACCTGAGGTCAGGAGTTCAAGACCAGCCTAGTCAACATGGCGAAAACCCATCTGTACAAAAATACAAAAATTAGCCAGGCATGGTGGCTCACACCTGTAATCCCAGCTACTTAGGAGGTGGAGACAGGAAAATCTCCTTAACCTGGGAGGCAGAGGTTGCTGTGAGCTGAGACTACGCTACTGCACTCTAGCCTGGGCCAGAGAGCAAGACTCTGTCTCAAAAAAAAAAAAAAAAAAAGAATATTCAATAAAATAAAAACACAAAGAAAGAAAGAAATTATACATAGGGTCAATCATTATTTCATTCTGTTTCCTTTGTATCTTTAGAAAGTATATCTTCATATAGTGATATTCTCTAAAAGTATGGCTTCTGTTTTTCACTTTATGTTCTAATAAATAAAACATTTTAACTGAAGTTATATTACATATTAAATTTATTTCTAAGAATTTCTAAATTTTAAATTTACTTTAATAACTTAGAAGTTTATTATTCCTTGAAAAGGCAAAAATGTTAAAAGTGAAGGAAATTTAAAATGGCCTAAAATGATGTAATACTAGAATTTATTGACATGGATATTTCCAAGGTAAAAAAACTCAAAAACCTATATTGATGAAGAGACTCAAAAACCTATATTGCAATGGGAGAAAGAAAATTTCCCAAAAGGATTATCAGGCTGTCGCTGTAACTAGAACTTAGGGTGATTACTGAAGCATTGCAGATTTCTGTGTAAAATATCCTAGTTTTTAAATATTGGTGTATCAGGGGTCCCAAGACCACCCTCAAACTCAGTGATTCTTAGATAGATAGGATCACAGGACTAAAAAAACAAAAAAGCTGTTATATTCATAGCTATGATTTGTTACAGTGAAATGATCAGACTAAAATCAGTGAAGGGAAAAGGCACACAGGGCAGAGTCCAGGAGAACCCAGGGGGAAAAAAGCTTCCAGTTTTCCTCTTCTTGTAGAATCATATGGAGATGACATAATTCTCCCAGTAACAATGTGTGGCAACACATGCAACGTGTTGACAACCAGAGAGTCACTCTTGATCCCTAGTGTCAGGGTTTTAATTTGAGGATCCGTCATGCAATCATACAGCATTTGCTTGACTGACCTTTGCTACTCAGTCTCCAGCCCTCCAAAGGACAAACTGATACAACTTGGCCCCACACCTCAAGTACACACAAAAAGGCATTCACCATAAATCACATTGCATCCTTTCTTCCTTCTTTCATTAGTAGAATCCTCCTTTTCCCTTTGGAAAATTTCCCTTGTCTTTCTCAATCTAGTGCTTCAAGTGGAGCTATCCAGAGGTGGGACACATCACCTGTGCTTAGTTAAGGGAACATTGGATTAAACTCAGCAACTGGCTGATAGACGAACAAGTGATCCAAACTGAACAAATAAAAGCTCTCCTTGGGAACTATTAGGAAAGAAGTACCCTTTCATTCCAGCTTGACAGTCTAGTTACTGTGTCAACCTTGGCCTAGCTTGACCATCTTAACCATTACATGGTGATACTCTGACTGGGAATTAAACCAGGACAGAAAATAGCAGAGATGAGAGATAGAGTCTAACAATTTCTGATGATAATGGTAAAAATTCCTAGGTTCAGGCAAGGCTGAAGCCAATAGCTTTCAATTGCCCAGAAAAGTTAACTAGTTTTGCCATAGCTAGATTAAGTACATTTCTGTAACTTGTAACCAAGGGAATCCTCACAAATGCAAGGCTCTAGCCAGCTGGAAGATGTAATAAGGAGGGAGGGAATGTTGTGACCTAAAAGCATTATCAATGAGCACTGAAACTTACACTTAAGCTTCACATGTGCTTAACATACATTAGTCGATTTTTGATGGCATTGTAAAATGTTTATTTATGATACATAAAAATGCAGAATTTGAAGCTACATTGTATAAAATGGGGATTCTGTATACTTGTTTAATTAATAGACTTTATTTTAAAGCAAATTTTCAGCCAGGTGTGGTGGCTCATGCCTGTAATCTGAGCACTTTGTGGGGCCAAGGTGGGTGGATCACAAGGTCAGAAGATCAAGACCATCCTGGCCAACATGGTGAAACCCTGCCTCTACTAAAAATACAAAAATTAGCTGGACGTGGTGGTGTGCGCCTGTAGTCCCAGCTACTAGGGAAGCTGAGGCAGGAGAATCGCTTGAACCAGGGAGGCAGAGGTTGCAGTGAGACGAGATCATACTACTGCACTCCAGCCTGGCGACAGAGCAAGACTCCACCAAAAAAAAAGAAAAAAAAATTTCAGATTTAAGAAAAATCAAGCAGACAGTAAGGAGAGTTTTCACATGTCCCCCACCCAGACCCAGTTCCTTCAATTGTTAGCATCTTACATTAATTTGGGACTATTCTTTCAATAATCAATACTGATGCATTATTTTAACTAAATTCCACAGGTTACTCAGATTTTCTTAATTTTTACCTAATGTCCTTTTTTGGTTCCAAGATCCCATCCAGGGTACAAAATTGCATCTAGTTACATCCCATCAGGGTACCAAATTACGTCAAATTATCTCCTTAGGCATCTCCTGGCTGTGACAGTTTCTCCGACTTTCCTCATTTTGGATATCTTGACTGTTTTGAGGAACACTGGCCAGGCATGTTGTAGGATGCCCCTCTACTGGAATATGATGTTTTTCTCATTAAGCTGGGGTTGGTTATGGGTTTGGGGAAGCAGGATGACAAAGGTAAAGTAACATTTTTGTCACATCATATCAAGATTGCATAGTAGCAACATGACTTATGATTTATGAATACTGACTTTGATCATACGGCTGAAGTAGTATCTTTCAGTTTTCTCCACCATAAACTTATTATTTTTCTCCCACTTTTCATTCTGCAATCTTTGGAGTGAAGTTACTATGTGCAGCCTTCACTTAAAGAGTAGGGAGTTATTCTTTTCCTTCTTGATGTTGGAATAACAACAGAATTTTTTGAAACTTTTCTGTATGAATTAATTGTGTCTCCTCCCCAATATATTAACTTATTCAACATATTAGTCCACTCTGGCGCCATGATGAAGAGCTGCCTGAGACTGAGTAATTTATAAAGGAGAGAGGTTTAATTTATTTACAGTTCTGCAAGGCTGAGGAGGCCTCAGGAAACTTACAATCATGGTGAAAAGGGAAGCAAACATGTCCTTCTTCACATGGTGGTAGGAGAGAGAAATGAGTGTCTAGCAAAGGGGGCACTTATAAAACCATCAGATCTTATGACAACTAAGTCACTGTCACAAGAACAGGAAGAGGAAAATGCCCCCAAGATTCAGTTGTCTTCACCTGGTCCCTCCCACAACATGTGGGGACTAGGGGAACTAAAATTCAAGATGAGATTTGGGTGAGGATACAGTCAAACCATAACTCAATAATGTATTTATGTTAGTACGGATGCTATGGATGGTTGCTTAATATTTTGGGTGATAATTCAACATCACTTATTTATTTTGTACTCAAATTTTCCAGCTTCAACCTTTGAAAGCTCTTTCCACTGGTGTCTAGGCTTTTCATCATACTGCACAATGTGTGTGTGTGTGTGTGTGTGTGTTTAAAAAACTTGTTAATTTATCCTGAGCACTTTATTACTTTTTTGGCACTACACGATGTTTCAGGCTCATCTTGTATATTTCCTGCCCCAGTGCTAGAAACAGCCACTTCTCTAAGGAGTACTGGGTCCTTTTTAATAGACAGTGATACTAGAAAACAAGATCTGGGCACTAGGGACTAGGCGTGATTGTTGTTAATATGGTGGTGTTTATTTTAAGCCCTTCCAGGTGACAGAGCAAAGAAATATATGTGTGTATCTAACTCATGCATATACACATACCTATCAATGTTTCTGTATATAACCATCTTTATCTATATCATGTTCAACATGAATTATTACTGATGTCTCCATTGCTGAATTATTGCCATGGGAAGTATTCTGGCTTCCTCCCCTTGCTTATCTGAATTCCCACTCCAACAGTGAGAAAACTAGCTACCACCATCTGCCGTCCGTCTATTATTCTAGAAAACATGCACAGAAGTATCAGAATTGTTAACCTTTATCTCTGATAAAGTGAGAAAACACTTTGTCAACTAGAGTATGGTCCTTTTTAGCACTTCTCTCTGCCTTTAGTCTAACTGACTCTATTTATGTCCATAGTTACTTAGGTCAGCACCTTTTACCTTACCCACTTCAATGAGGTTGTTTTAGATATTTGTTATACAGTGTAATTATCTTATCATTATCTGTATTCATTCTTGAGATCCCTGAACTCCTAAACTATTTTAAAAATTTACACACATTAAGGTTCACTCTGGGTTGTAAATTTCTAAGGGCTTTCACAAATGATTAATGTCATATATCCACCATTACAGTATTATACAGAATCGTTTCATCATCCTAAGAATCCCGTAGGCTACATCTATTCATCTCCACTTATCACAGTCTTACCCTGAATCCTGGCAATCACTGGTATTTCTACTGCCTTTATAGTTCTGCCTTTGTCAAAATGTTCCAGAATTGGAATTATACAGTACGTAGCCTTTTCCAACTGCTTTCTTTTGCAACATGCATTTAAGTTTCCTCCATATTTTTTGTGGCCTGAAAGCCCTTTTTAAAAAATCACTGAGTAGTATTCCTTTGCATGGATATATCACCATTTGTTTATTCTTTTAACTATTGAAAAACATCTTGACGGTTTCAATTTTGGGTAATTATTAGTAAAGTTTCTATAAATGTTCATGTGCAGGTTTTTTGCATAGGCACAAGTCTTCAATCATTTGGGTGAGTAGATAGGAGCATGATTGCTGAAGCTTTATGGTAAGATTGTGTTTAGCTTTGAAAGAAACTGCCAAACCGCCTTTAAAAAATGTTGTACCATGTATTTCCACCCACAATAAATAAGAATTTCTGCTGCTCAACATCCTCAGCAACATTTGGTATTGCCTTTTTTTTTTTTAATTGCAGGCATCTAAGAGGTGTGCAGTTGTATCTTGTTTTAACTTGCAATTCTTTAATGACAAATTATGCTGAACATGTTTATATCATTATTTGCCAACTTTGTATCTTCATTGGTGGGGTGTCTATTTAGATTTTTTGTCCGTTTTTTCATTAAATTATTTCATTAATAAATTTTTGAATTATTTGTATATTTTGGATACCAGTTGCTCATCAAATATGTCTTTTGCATATATGTTTTCCCAGTCTGTAGTTTTCTTTTTCATTCTGTTGATGGTGATTCTTTTAGTCTTTCCCAAAGCAAATATTTTTTCTTTTAATTAAGTTCAATTTATCCATTTTTCCTTCCCCGGATTGTGTTTTTAGTGTTGTTTCTAAAAACTAATTACCAAACAGAAGGTCACCTAGATTTTCTCCTATGTTGTCTTCCAGTTTTGCAGTTTACATTTAAATATATGATCCATTCTGAGTTTGTGTTTGTGAAATGTGTAAAGTATAACTTTCTTGCATATTGATGTCCAAGTATTCCAGCACCACTGTTAAAAGGCTGTCTTTCTCCATTGAATAGTCTTTGCTCTTTTGTTAAAGATCCATTGAATACATTTGTATGGGTCTATCTCTGGGCTCTCTATTCTGTTACATTAATATATGTGTCAATTGTTTTTCCAATAATACAGTGTCTTGATTACTGTAGTTTTATAGCAAGTTTTAAAATTGAGGTTTGTGTGCCTTCCAACTTTTCTGTTTCTCAAGATTGCATTGGTTTTCTGAGTGTTTTGCTTTTCTATATAAACATTAGAATTAGTTTGTCAATATTCACAAGATAGCTTTTAGGCATTTTGACTGACATTCCATTGAATCTACAGATCCAGCTGGGAAAACAGACATCTTAACAGTACTGAGTCTTCCAATCCATAATCACATATTTCTCAGTATATTTAGATCTTCTTTAACTTCTTGCATAAGCATTTTATAGATTTCTGTATCTAGGCCCCATGTATATTTTGTTAGATTTATATCTGTTTCTCTTTTTTGGGTTCTAATGTAAATGTTATCATAGATTTCATTTCAATTTCCAATTGTTCATTGCAAGTGTATAGGAAAGTAATTGACTTTTCCATATTGACCTGGTACCCTGCTATCTTGCTATACTTGTTCCTTTCAGGACAGTTTTTAGCTGATTATTTGGAATTTTGTAGATAGACAACTATATTATCTATGAATAAAGACAATTTAATTTCTTTCTTCTCAATCTGTCTACCTTTTATTTCCTTTTCTACTGCAATGTTTAATAGGAGTGATGAGAGGAGACATCTGCTTTTTTCCTCCTCTTAGGGGAAAAGCACTGTTTCTCACCATTAATCATAATGATAGATGTAGTTTTTTGTAATTTTTTTTTATCAACTTGAGAAACTTCCCCTGCACTCTTGTTTGCTGAGTTTTTATCATGAATGGGTGCTGGATTTTATCAAATGCATTTTTCATATGATTATATAGTTTTTCTTTTTTAGCCTGTTGATGTGATGGATTACATTAATTTTTTAATGTTGAACTGGCCTTATATACCTGTAACAAATCCCACTGTGCTGTGTTGTATAATTATTTTTATACATAGCCAGATTCAATTTGTTAATATTTTGTTGAATTTTTGCACCTATGTTCATGAGAGATATTGGTCTGTAATTTTCCTTTCTTGTGTCTTTGTTTGGTTTTATAATTTGGGTAATGCTAGCCCCATAAAACGAGTTATGAAGGGTTCCATCTGCTTCTATTTTCTGGAAGTGATTGTAGTGATTGATATCATTTCTTCTATAAATATTTGTTAGAATTTACCAGTGAACCCTCTTGAACTGGTACTTTCTTTCTTGAAGGTTAATTATTAATTTTTTTTAAAAAACAATCATTATTGATTATTGGTTTTTAAAACCAATAATTAATAATTAACCTTCAAAATAGAAAGCACCAGTTCAAGAGGGTTTAATAATTTAATAAAAGTAATCATCAATAGGCCTATTATAATATATATTATATATTTAAACCCTAAACCAATAGGCCTGGTTATATTATATACTTATCCTAGTGTGAGTTTTGGTAGTTGGTGTCTTTCAAGGCATGAGTCCATTTCACTTAAGTTATCAAATTTTTGCTTAGAGTTGTTTATAACATTTTTATATACTTTTAATGTCCATAGGATCAGAAAAAATAACCCCCATTTCACTTCTGATATTAGTAATGTTTGTCTTCTCTTTTTTTTCTTGGTTAGCCAGGGTAGAGATTTATGGCTTTTATTATTCTTTTTAAGGATTCAGCTTTTGGTTCCATTATTTTCTCAACTGATTTTCTGTTTTCAATTTTATTGATTTTTGCTTCAATTTTTATTATCTTTTTTTCTGCTTGATTTATAGTTAAGTACTCTTCTTTTGCTAGGAAACTATTTAAGCAGAAACATAAATTATTGATTTTACATCTTTGTTCTTTTCTAATGTATGCATTTCTTCTTCTTCTTGATTAACTGCCCTTCCTAAGGTCTAGTAAAGTCCTTTCCCATGGACAGTAGGCCTTTGCTATAAATAACACTGAGTATGTTTCAAAATAGCCAATTTGCTTCTCCTCCCTGTAAAAACACAAGAGGATTTTTCTTGAATCTTCATTATGAGAACGTGGTAGGGTTTCTAGAGGTTGAAAACACAAAAGCATGGGAATACCCTAAGACTGAACTCCCTTGGTTTATACTCTCAAACTAGTCCACACTCAGCCTCCATTATCTGAAAGGTAATGAAATATCATGATTTTAAGAGCTGGGCTCAGAAGCCAGATTGCATGGTTTTATCTGGAGAGTTGTCAGAATAATTAGTTAAACCAATTATCTAGAAACTTTTTAAAATGATTACCATTTAAGTGGTCCTATCAGTTTATAGCTCCAGCGGCTTTTACCCCAGATAAGCTGATCTTGACTGCAATTTTCTATATTAACTTGTCTCTCCAGAGTTCACAGCGACAGTTTGCCCTGTGACCCCAGTTCTCGGATGGGTCTAAGAAAAGTCACTGGTTTTCAGGTTGTTCAGCACTATTCTTTCTTTTAAGGATGGGAGTGACAGCTTCCAAGCTTTTTATATGGCAGAGCTGCAATGCCAGTGCCATGACTCTGTGTGCTTTTTAAAGTCAAGTCAACTACTTGGAGGTTGACTCAGCTGTGATTCCATCAGATCAGAAGGGTTATTTTACGTTTTCTGTGGATAGAATGATGGTATACAGATGACAGGGGAAACTTGAGGCTCTGAATCCCACAGTCAGGGGGCGCTGGTGGAGTTGTTGCTTTTTAAGCTGTGTGGCTAGAAAAAAATTTTAAAGATGAAAATAGAGATTAATGTTTTGGAGATGAGCACCCCCATCGGTAGATCCAAGCATGTATGTCACCGAGGTAGACACAAGTGAAACAGCTTAATAAAGTTGAAAAATATTTACACAAATAAAATGTTGACTTATCAGTTGCTCTGACATTAATAATCCTTTTAAAAGATCTCTGAAACTAAGTTACAACACTGCACATAAAAGACAGCAGCATGATTCTAGAGATAAGCTTACTGAACACCAACAGTTAATAAGGCAGTAACGACAAAGAATGAGTAGGCTCACAAAAATGATTAGTAACATCATCTAGAAAGTCAATACCAGAAACAATGTATTCTGAACATATTTGAAAAAATAGTCATTAGGCAAAGAGATATGAAATTTTTTGGGTTTGTGGAAAAAAGAGTAAAGATGTTTGCAGACTGCATAATCTATTTCCCGGGGTTGATTTATTGCTTCATAAGGTATTTGACATGAAAACTAAAGGAGAGTAGATTCACAATTGTTTAGAACAGTTGTTAACACATCATCAAATAAATTGGCAAAAATATAGAGACATCTGTATCGATGATGAGAAAGCAATGGTGGAAGAAATACAGGAAGAGTGGAAAAGCTGTTGCCAAAGTATATTAAAAGACTCACTGTGTTTCATACACCAGCACTGGCAGTTAAGAAAATGTAACATTAGACATAGTTCTAAACAAAGACAAACTGTCACTTTATTCAGATAAAGCCTCTATGCTGCAAAATTATCAGAGTGAAGGATAATGACATAGGCAAAAAAATCAGACTCCACAATGAAGTCTACATAAAGCCTCATCCTTTACCATTCACCCCTTCGTACAAGGAATGGCCTCTCTCCTGTAAACACAGACCATGAGTTTGCAGGGTTGCTAGTCTTCTACAGGGGAATGGATGGTAGCAGGTGGGTTCTTTGTGTGTTTGGGAAAGGGAAGCCAGACAGCCTTCCTCGTAGAGAGACAGGTTTCCTGAGACTTCTGCAGGTCTAGAAGGGCCTAGAAGGGAGAAATTCTCCTGTCTGTTTTTGGCTGAAGTCCAAATGGAGGTAAACACCATTGGCCTCCACGCATGTTCAACTCCCCTGTCTCCAGGAGGTCGAACAGGAAATACAAGGAGGGGAAACAGAAGAAAGAAGATGTTTGCCACTGAAGACGGGCATGTTACTCCCCTGCCTTTTCTTGTCAGGAGCAAGCACTAGCTGGAGTCAAGAACATTTCAATTTATTCATTCACACATTTGTTTATTTCAGTCCAACAAAGTGAGTACCTGCTCTGTGAAATGCACTATCTATCTTAGGTGCTGGGGCCCAACTGTGAAAGTACTCCAGTCATGAATCCAAGAATCCCTACAGCCCATAAGCCACAGAGTAATGCTTTGTCTTAATTTTACCAACTATAAGAATAGAGTTCTAGACTTTTTTTTTTATTACACTGAGTTTCTTTAAGAGTGTCAAAAGTAACTCAATAGCAGTAGGCATGGTGTGTGCACCTATCATCCCAGCTACTCAGGAGGCTGAGGCAGGAGGATTGCTTGATGTCAGGAGTTTGAAGCTGCAGTGTGCCATGATTACACCTGTGAATGGCCAGTGCACTCCAGCCTGGGCAACATAGAAAGATCTTGTGTCTGAAATAATAATAATAATCTGATTTTATTTTATTTTACTTTATTATTTTTTTTTGAAACAGAGTCTTGCTCTATTGCCCAGGCTAGAGTGCAGTGGCACAATCTTGGCTCACTGCAACCTCCGCCTCCCAGGTTCAAGCTATTCTCTTGCCTCAGTCTCCCAAGTAGCTGGAATTACAGATGTGTGCCACCATACCACCTGGCTAATTTTTCTAGTTTTGTAGAGATGGGATTTTGCCATGTTGGCCAGGCTGGTCCCAAGCTCCTGGCCTCAACTGATCTGCCCACCCCAGCCTCTCAAGGTGCTGATATTACAGGCATAAGCCACTGCACCCAGCCAATAATCTGATTTTTTCTAATAGGCAAAAGATCTAAACAGACATTTCTTAAAAGAAGACATACATATGGCCAGCAGGTATGTGAAAAAATGCTCAACATCACTAACCATTGGAGAAATGCAAATCAAAACTACAATGATTTATCACCTCAACCCAGTGAAAGTGGCTTTTATCAAAAAGACAGGCAATAATAGATGCTGGTGAGGATGTGGAAAAAGGGGAACCCTTCTACACTGCTGGTGGGAATGTAATTTAGTACAGCCACTGTGGAGAACAGTATGGAGTTTCCTCAAAAAACTAAAATTAGAAATACCATATAATCCAGCAGTCCCACTGCTGGGCATATATCAAAAAAAAAAAAAAAAAGGAAATTAGTGTTTTGAGGAGGTATCTGCACTCCCATGTTTATCATAGCACTGTCATGACAGCCAAGATACAAAGTCAACCTAAGTGTCCGTCAAACACATAAAGGAATAAAGAAAATGTGATCCATACACACAATGGAATATTATATATCCATTAAAAAGAATGAAATCCTGTCATTTGCAACAACATGAATGGAACTAGAGGACGTTATGTTAAATGGAATAAGCCGGGGACAGAAAGACAAATATCACGTGTTCACACTAATATGTGAAAGCTAAAAAAAAAATTGAACCTGTGAAGATACAAAGTAGAATGATGGTTACCAAAGGCAGGGTTGTGTATGGGGGAGGTGGGGTAAGAGGGATTGGTTAATGGGCACAAATATACAGTTACATACAAGGAATAAGATCTAGAGTTTAGTAGCACAATAGGGTGACTATAGATAACAATAACTTATTCATATTTCAAAAAACATAAAAGAGTGAAATTGGAATATTCCTAACACAAGAATGATAAATGCTTGAGTTAATAGATATCCTATTACCTTGACTTGGTCATTACATATTGTATACTTGTATCAAAATATCACACGTGGCAGAATGTGGTGGCTCATGACTGTAATCTCAGCACTTTGGGAGACTGAAGCAGGCAGATCACCTGAGGTCAGGAGTTTGAAACCAGCCTGGCCAACATGACGAAACCCCGTCTCTACTAAAACTACAAAAATCATCTGGGCATGGTGGCAGGAACCTGTAATCCTAGTTATTCAGGAGGCTGAGCAGGAGAATTGTTTGAAAACAGGAGGCGGAGGCAGTGAGCCAAGATTGTGCCATTGCACTCCAGCCTGGGTGACAGAGACAGACTCCATCTCAAAAAAACACATGTGCCCCATAAATATATACAACTATTAAGTAATTTAAAAAAACTAAGAGTTAAAAAAAGAGTAAGTTAAAAGGGAAAATAATTCTCTCTTGTTTCTTAAAAAGCAATTAACTAAATGTGGGGAAACTGTAAGAGTTTTTAATTATTAACTAAATATCTCTCCAATATATGTAACTCAATTCAACCAAGATTTGTTGACTAAACCACATGTGGCACCTCCCTTAAAGTTAAGCTCATAAAACCCTTCATCAAGCATTCTCACAATACACATTTACTTCCACAAGTATTGACTGATACAATATCCCTATTTTCCCCAAAGCTTGACCATGTCCTCTAGTTCCATTCATGTTGTTGTGCCCACTTACCAATCCCTCTTACCCCACCTCCACCATACACAACCCTGCCTTTGGTAACCATCATTCTACTTTGTATCTCCATGGGTTCAACTTTTTTTAGCTTTCACAGGTAAGTGTGAACATGCGATATTTGTCTTTCTGTTCCTGGCTTATTCCGTTTAACATAATGTCCTCTAGTTCCATTCATGTGACTGCAAATGACAAGATTCCATTCTCTTTTTTCGGCTGGATAATACTCCATTGTGTATGTGTACCACATTTTCTTTATCCACTTATCCACTGACTATCCATTCATCTGTTGGTTGATTCCATATCTTGGCTGCATATCTTGTGAATAGTACTGTAGTAAACATGGGGGTACAGATATCTCTTTTGCATACTTATTTCCTTTCCTTTGGATACATACCCAGCAGTGGGATTGCTAAGTCACATGGTAGTTGTATTTTTAGTTTTTTGAGAAATCTCCATACTGTTTTCCATAGTGGCTATACTAATGTACATTCCCACCCCCAGCATCTGTTTTGTTTTGGGTTTTTTTTCTTTCTTTCTTTCTTTCCTTTTTTTTTTTTTTTTTTTAGTGGAGTCTCACTCTGTCACCCAGGCTGGAGTGTTGTGGTGTGATCTCAGCTCATTGAGTCCTCTTCCTTCCAGGTTCAATTGATTCTCCTGCCTGTGCCTCCCAAGTAGCTGGGATTACAAGCATGCACCACCATGCCCAGTTTTTTTTTTTTTTTTTTTTTTTTTGTATTTTTGGTAGAGATGGAGTTTCACATGTTGGCCAGGCTAGTCTTGAACTCCTGGCTTCAAATGATCTGCCTGCCTCAGCCTCCCAAAGTGCTGGGATTACAGACGTGAGCTAGTGTGCCTGGCCTTTTTTGTTGTTTTGAGAGTAGTCATTCTAACTGGAGTGAGATGGCATCTCATTGTGCTTTTAATTTGCATTTCCCTGCTAATTAGTGATGTTGAACATTTTTTTTCATATACTTGTTGGCCGTTTGTATATCTTTGCTTAAGAAATGTCTATTTAGCTCATTTGCCCATTTTAAAATCAGATAATTTGAGGTTTTTTTTTCGCTGTTGAGTTTTTTTGTGTGTGTATTTTGGATATTAACCTCCTTGTCAAATGAATAGTTTGCAAATGTTTTCTCCCATTCAACAGATTGTCTCTTCGTTTTGTTGATTGTTTTCTCTGTTGTGCAGAAGATTTTAGTTTAATATAGTCCCATTTGTCTATTTATGTTTCCATTGCTTGTGCTTTTGAAGTCTTAACCACAAACACTTTGCCAAGATCAACATCCTGTAGCATTTTCTCTCTGTTTTTTTCTATTAGTTTTATAGTTTTGGGTCTAATGTTTATGTCTTCAATCCATTTTGCAATGATTTTTGTATATGGTGAGAGATATGGGTCTGGTTTCATGCTTTTGCATATGGATATCCAGCTTTCCCAGCACTATTTATTGAAGAGACTGTTCCTTCCCTAATGAATGTTCTTGGCAATTTTGACCAAAATCAGTAGGCTATAAATATGTGGATTTATTTCTGGTTTCTCTATTCTACTCAATTGGTCTATGTGACTGTTTTTTATACCAGTACCATGCTGTTTTATTTGTTATAGCTTTGTAGTATATTTGGAAGTCTGGTAATATGATACCTCCAGCCTTGTTCTTTTTGCTTAGGATTGCTTTGGCTATTTTTTTTTTCTGGCTCCATATGAATTTTCTGATTGTTTTTCCTATTTCTATGAATAATGTAATTGATATTTTGATAGGGATTGCATTGAATCTGTTCATCACTTTTGGTAGTATAATCATTTCACAATATCAATTCTTTCAGTCCATGAACATGGAATGATGTCTTTCCATTTTTTTTGTGTGTGTGTGTGTGTCCTCTTCAATTTCTTTCATCGATGTTTCATAGTTTTTCTTGTAGAGATTATTTACCTTCTTCGTTATATTTATTCCTAGATATTTTACATTTTTTTGTAGCTATTGTAAATAGAATTGCTTTTTGATTCTTTTCCCACTAGTTTGTTGATGTATAGAAAAATTACTGATATTTGTATGATTTTGTATCCTGCAACTTTACCTAATTTGTCAGTTCTAAAGGTTTTTTTGATTAAGCATTTAGAATTTTTTTAAAAAATATAAGATCATGTCATCTGCAACCAAAGAAAATTTGAATTCCTCTTTTCCAATTTGGATACACTTTATTTCTTTCTCTTGCCTAATTGTTCTGGTTAGGACATTCACTACCATGTTGAATAACAGTGGTCAAAGTGGACATCTTTGTCTTGTTCTAGTTCTTACAGGAAAAATTTTAACTTTTCCCCATTCAGTATGATGTTTGCTTTGGGTTTTTCCCATATAGCATTTATTATTTTGAAGTATGTTCCTTTTATACCTAAGTTGTTAAGAGATTTTATCATGAAGGGATGTTAAATTTTATCAAATTTTTTTTCTGCATCTATTGATATGAACATATGGTCTTTTGTCCTTTATTCTGTTGATATGATGTATCACTTATAGATTTTAGTATGTTGAACTATCCTTGCATCCATGGGATAAATCCCACTTGAACATGGTGAATAATCTTTTTAACGTACTGTTGGGTTCAGTTTGATAGTATTTTGTTGAGGATTTTTACATCTTTATTCAACAGGGATATTGGTCTATAGTTTTCTTTTTGTTGTCTCTTTGTTTGGTTTTGCTATAAGTTTAATGCTAGCCTGATTAAATGAGTTTAGAATACCCTTTTTAATTTTCTGGAAGAGTTTGAGAAGAACTGGTATTAGTTCTTTAAATGTTCAGTAGAATTCTGCAGTGAAGAGACAATGGGAGACTTTTTATGACAGATTTAATCTTATTACTCATAATTGGTATGTACAGGTTTTATTTTTTTTCCCCCTATGTTTTTTGTTGACGAGAAAACTGAAGTACTGATCAAATTAACTTGGTCAAGGTCAAACAGATATAAAGTATAAAAACTTGGATTCAAATACACATATTTGTGTTTACAATAGCCGTACTTTTCCCACCCTATTGTACTGTCCACATAGACATTTGTATCCATGGGTTATAACTACTGGCCCTAGCTTCATCACTGGTTTTCATATATATATATGTATATGTGTATATATATATATATATATATATATATATATACACATATACATATATATATATATAATTGCATTTTAGGTCCTGGGGTACACGTGAAGAACATGCAGGATTGTTGCATAGGATGTACAGGTTTTCTATTTCTTTTTCTTTCAACGTTGGTGGGTTCCATGTGTCTAAGAATTTATCTATTTCTGCTAGGTTTTCTAATTTGTTGGAGTATAGTTGTTTGTAATAATCTCTAATGATCCTTTGTATTTCTTAGGTATCAGTCGAAATGTCTCATTTTTGATTTCTGAATTTATTTGAGTCTTTTCTCCTTTTTTTCTTGGTTACTCAAGCTAGTAATTTGTTGATTTGCTTATCTTTAAAAATCAATGTTTTATTTTGTTGATCTTTTTTATTTCTTGTCTCAATTTTATTTCTGCTCTGATCTTTATTATTTTTTTCTTTTCTACTGAGTTTGGGTTGGTTTTTCTTGCTTTTTTAGTTCCTTGAGATGCATCATTGGGTTATTTATTTGAAATCTTTCTACCTTGGTGATGTAGGCAGTTATTGCTATTAACTTCCTTCTTAATACTGCTTTTTCTGTATTCCATAGGTTTTGGTATGTTACATTTCTATTTTCATTTGTTTCAAATTTTCTTCTTTTTTTTAATTTGCTGACCCACTGGTCATTCAGGAGCATGTTAATTGCCATATATTTGTACAATTTAAAAAATTCCTCTTGTAATTGATTTCTAGTTTTATTTCATTGTGATCTGAAAAGATACTTGATATGATTTGAAACTTTAAAAATTTGTTGAGACTTCTTCTGTGGCCTAATATGTTGTCTATCCTGGAGAATGTTCCATGTGCTGATGAAAAGAATGTCTACTCTGGAGCTGTTGGATGAAATGTTTTGTAAATATCTATTAGGTCCATTTGGTCTAGAGTGCAGTTTAAATTAGATCTTACTTTGTTGATTTTCTGTGTAGATGATCTATTCAGTGCTGACAGTGGGGTGTTGACATCCCCAATTCTTATTGCATTGGAGTGTATTTCTTCCTTTAGATCTAAGATTTGTTGATATATCTGGGTGTTCCAGCAATGAATGCACATATATATTTACAATTTTTGTTTTGTGCTCTAGATAGGGTCTTACTTCGTCACCCAGACTTGAGTGCAGTGGCATGATCAGAACTCACTGCAATCACCTCCCAGGCTTAAGTGATCCTCTTGCTTTAGCCCCATGAGTAGCTGAAACTGCAGGTATGTGCTAACATGCCCAGCTAATTTTTTGGATTTTTAGTAAAGACAATGTTTTGTCATGTTGCCCAGGCTGGTCTCAAACTCCTGAGCTCTGAGAGATCTGCCTGCATCAGCCTTCCAAAGTGCTGGAATTACAATTGTGAGCCACAACACCTGGCCTGCAGTTGTTATATCCTCTTGCTGAATTGAAACCTTTATCATTACGTAATGACTTTCTTTGTCTCTTTTTACAGTTTTTGACTTAAAGTCTGTCTTATCTGACATAAGTATAGCTATGTCTGTGTGCTTTTGATTCCTATTTGAATGGAATATCTGTTCACTTTCGATTTGTATGTGTCTTTACAGGTGAAGTGAGTTTCTTGTAGGCAGCATGTAGTTGGGTCATGATTTTTTTTTTTTAATCCATTCAGCCAGGCTGTATCTTTAAGAATTTAGTGTGTTTGCATTCAAAGTTATTTTTGATAAGTGAGGACATACACTTGTTATTTTGTTAATTGTTTTCTGGTCATTTTGTATATTCTTCTTGTCTCTTCTCCAGTTGTTACTGTGGTTTGGTGGTTTTCTGTAGTGATACATTTTGATGCTTTTCTCTTTCACTTTTGTGTATCTTGTGTATCTTCTCTACCAGTAAGTGCTTTATCTCTGTGTGTTTTCATAATAGTGATCATTGTCCGTTTGCTTCCAGTTGTAGGACACCTTGTGCCTTTCTTGTAAGGCTAGTCTAGTGGTGATAAATTCCTTCATTTTTTTGATTGTCTGTGAAAGACTTTATTTCTCCTTCCTTTCTGAAGGATAGTTTTGCTTTGTATGGTATTCTTGGCTAGCATTTTTTTTAAATTGGATTTCAGCAACTTGAATATGTATATCATGTCATTCTCTCCTGGCCTGTAAGGTTTTTGCAGAGAAATCTGCTGTTAGTCTGATGAAGATTCCCTTATATGTGTCTTGGCACTTTTTTCTTGCTATTTTTAGAACTCTCCCTTGTCTTTGACTTTTGACAATTTGACTATAATGTGCCTCATTAAGGGAGGATCTTTTTGAGTTGTATCTACATGGAGACTTTTGAGCTTCCTGGATCTGAATGTATATTTCCTTAGACTTGGGAATTTTTAACTATTATTTTATTACATAGGTTTTTCTATGCCTGTTTCCTTCTATTCACCTTCTGAAGTTTCCATATGATAAAATTTGTTCACCTAATAGTGTCCCATGAATCTTTTAGGCTTGATTCGCTCTATTTTTTTTCTTTCCAACTTTTATTTTAGGCTCAGGGGATATATGTTGTATGGTAAATTGCATGTTGTAGGGGCTTAGTGTATAGATTATTCTGTCACCCAGATAATGAACATAGTAACTGATAGGTAGTTTTTTTTTTTTTATATGCACCCTCCTGCTACCTTCTACTCTCAAATAGGCCCCAGAGTCTATTGTTTCTTTCTTTGTGTTCTATTAACTCTTTTCCATTCTCATTTATTTGCTTTCTGACTGGGTAATTTCAAACGACCCATCTTCAAGTTCAGAGATTCTTCTGCTTGATCAAGTCTGCTGAGCTTCAGCAACAGACTTGCTGTTGAGCTATTGTATTTTTTATTATATCCATTAAGTTCTTCAGCTGTAGGATTTCTGTTTTGTTCTTTTTAATAATTTCTATCTCTTTGTTTTACATCTCATTCATGTCATAAATTGTTTCTCTAATTTTCTTGAATTGTCTATCTGTATTTTTTTAAATTTCATTGAGTTTCCTTAAAATCATTATTTTGAATTCCTTTTCCTGCAATTTGTTGATTTTCTTTTCATTGGACTCCATTACTAGGGTTATTATGTGCCTTTGGTGGTGTCATATTTCCTTACTTTTTCATGTTTCTTCTGTCCCTGCATTTACGTCTATGCATCTGATGGAACAATTGTCTTTTCCAAATGTTTTAGAGTGACTTTCATAGAGAAAGACTTTCACCTGCAGTTGGGTTTTAGAGTACCAGTTGTGAAGGGTGTGGTGACCCTATTTCTGGATAGGTGCGGTAGCATACTCTTTATGCAGCTTCCTCTGTTGTGTTCAATGTCAGTAGTAATTGTGGATACCTCAGTGGACTAGGCTGTAAAACTTTGTGGCCGTGGCAATGGTGGCAACAATTGTTAATACCCTCAGTATGAAGGGCTTTTGGGGTCCTCCTATTGTTTTCTTTTCAATGAGGGGATTTAGCCAAGGGAATCTCTCTTGGTGTCGGGTCTGACGTAGCCTACAATCATGTGCAGTGGCACTGGATTACAGGTGCAAGTGCTTTAAGCAGTTGTGGGGCTGTGGTCTTAGGTTCACGGTCTCATGAACCTATCATGGCACCTGGGTCTTGCGGTGCAGGTTTGCTCTTTGTGGCAGGGTTGTATGAAAGTTGTCCTCAGAGCCAGGATCTGTGACTCTATGGCACCCCCTAGCAGCTCAGGCCCAGGGGCCAGATTGTTGCTGAGATTATACCCGTAGGGGGCAGGGCACAGCCCTAGCCTGAGTCTGGGGAAGAAGAGATGCTCTGGAGGTTTGAGCCTGGACAGCATTGTATAGCTGCAATTTGGGGAGCTGAGCCAGTAGAGCTCACTGATAACTCAGGTCCCATTGGATGAGGTACTATGTAGTAGTGACTCTAGGCCTTCAGATGGTTGGGCTTGGGAGTATCCCAGACTCAGTGAGGCCAAGTGCAGTGGCAGCAAGTACCCCAGAATGGCAGAGCACAGCTATCGTTTGGGCTGAGGAGTAGGGCAGAAGAAAGCATAGTGATGACTTTACTCCCCAGGAAGAGGCGTGTTTCAGCAGCTAAGACTTTAGTGCACTAGTCCAGCTCCAGGGAAGCAGAATACTAGATCTGTTTGGCCTGTAGGGGTGAGTGTCTCAGCTCGGTCATTGCTCCATTTCTCTGGGACACAGGATACTATTTCAGCTCAACCCTGGAATGTGGAGCTGCTCAGTTCAGCCAGGGAACCAATTCCTTTGGGGGCAATGTGCTACTTCAGCACAGGCCTGGAAAAGCATGACTGTTCTGGGTGGCCCAGGAACCATTTGCTGAAATGCAGGATGCCCTGCATCTTAGGTACTGGGGTGTATGTGTGTGTGTGTGTGTGTGTGTGTGTGTGTGTGTATGTGTGTGACTGTTCTGGGTGGCCAGGGCATCACTTCCTAGGATGAAGGGTGCTGTTTCAATTTAGGTACCAGAGAAGCATGACTACCATATATGTCCAAGGTACTATTTTCCCAGGAGTCAGGGTACCACTTCAGCTCTGACATGAGGGGCTGGGAAGGAGTAGGTGGAGGAATTTTTCCTCCACTTGGTTCCACGAGGAAGGGTGTAACAGCTGCTTGGAGCTCAGCTTGGGGATGTTGGGCCACTGGGCTGGAGTGGTTCAGTGCTGGCTTTGCCTCAAGGATGAAGGTGAGCCACGGCTACTCACTCTCTGGACAAGACACTCTCCATCTCCAAATCCAAGATGGTGCAGCACAGTAGTTTCGCAGGCCACAGGAGGTGGAGCACAGTGTTGGCGCCTTCTCTAGTGGGACCACAGCCACGTGGACTCCAGGCAGTTCCCTCACTGGGCTTAGTTCTTGTGAGGACTACAGGGGACCCCCGTGGTGAGGTCTGCAGGTGTCCAAGGTGTTAATGCAGGTTGCTGGGATCCTCTTTCTTACCTCATTGCCCAAGGAGAAAGTCCCTCCTAGTTCCCAGCCAATTCTGGTTAGGGAATAGGATGGAGGAGGCCCAGTGGTTCCTTTTGTTCTCTATGTGGCCATTCCAATTTTCTGTGCTCACCCGGGTTTCTGTGACATCTCTGATGCACGGTGGCACGCTCCCTCAGTTATTTTTATTGCAATGTCATTGTTAATTCATTGTTCTGGATGTATTAGTGAGGGGACAAACACTAAAGCAATCTTGCTCCATTGAACCATTCTTGCTTACTGGGATTAAATCCCACTTAGTCATGGTGTTTGATCTTTTTAATATGCCGCTGAATTTGGTTTGCTAATATTTTTGAGGATTTTTGCATTAATATTCACAAGGGTTATTACTCTACCGTTGTTATTTTTTTGGCAACGTCTTTGTCTGGCTTCAGTATCAGGGTCATGCTGGCCTCACAGACTGACTTAAGTATTACCTCCTCTTCAGTTTTTTGGAAGAATTTCAGAAGAATTGGTGTTAATTCTTCTTTAAGTATTTGGTGTAGGCCAGGCATGGTGGCTAATGCTTATAATCCTAACATTTTGAGAGGCTGAGGTGGGAGGATCACTTGAGCCAGGAGTTTAAGGCCAGCCTGGGCAATGTAGGGAGATGCTGTCTCCATAAAATTCTTTTAAAAACATTAGCTGAGCATGGTGGCATGTGCCTGTAGTCCTAGCTACTTGGGAGGCTGAAGTGGGAGGACTGCTTGG
Organism: Cacajao melanocephalus; assembly: GCA_963573385.1. Classification (NCBI taxonomy): domain Eukaryota; kingdom Metazoa; phylum Chordata; class Mammalia; order Primates; family Pitheciidae; genus Cacajao; species Cacajao melanocephalus. The sequence continues at coordinate 18,332 of CAUYLG010005376.1, read as the reverse complement.
GCCTGGGAGGTAAAGGCTGCAGTGAGCTGTGATCATACCACTGTACTCTAGCCTAGGTAACAGAGCAAGACCCTATCTCAGAAACAAAAAAAAAAAAGAAGAAGCATTTGGTATAATTCACCAGTAAAGTCATCGGTTCCTCAGCTTTTTGTTGTTGATATTGTTGAGAGGTTTTGATTATTGATTCAATCTCCTTACTAGTTATGTCTATACAGATTTTCTAATTATTTATCAGCCAATTTTGATAGATTGTGTGTTTTCAGGAATTTGTCCATGTCATCTAGGTTATCCAATTTTGAAGAATACACTTTAGCATAGTTTTTAAAGATAGTGATGAATTACACATGACATAAAATTGCCATCTTGCCTTTTTTTTTTTTTTTTTGAGACGGAGTTGCACTCTTGCTGCCCAGGCTGGAGTGCAGTGGTGCTATCTTGGCTGACTGCAACCTCCGCCTCCTGGGTTCAAGTGATTCTCCTGCCTCAGTTTTCCAAGTAGCTCTGATTACAGGTGCTCACCACCACACCCAGCTAATTTTTGTAGTAGAGATGGGGTTTTGCCATGTTGGCCAGGCTGGTCTCAAACTCCTGACCTCAGGTGATCCACCCACCTCAGCCTCCCAAAGTCCTGGGATTACAGGCGTGAGCCACAGTGCCCGGCCCATCTTACCCATTTCTAAATGTAAGTTCAATGGCATTAAGAGTACTTACTTACTTACTTCTGAACCATTATACCATCCAGCTCCAGAAGTCCTTTCATCCTGCAAAACTGAAACTCTGTAACCATTAAACAATAATTTCCCATTTCCACCTATCGCCAGTCTCTGGCAAACATCATTCTACTTTCTATCTCTATGAATTTGACAACTCCAGGAACCTCATATAAGTGGCATCATCCAGTATTTGTCCTTTTGTGACTGGCTTATTTCACTTAGCATAATGTCCTTAAGGTTCATTCATGTTATAGCAAGTATCAGCCTTTCTTTCCTCTTTATGGCTGAATAATATTCCTTTGTATGTATAGACCACATTTCACATGGCCATTCATCCATCAGTGGACACTTGTGTTGTTCTTATCTTTTGGATATTAGCACAGTGTTTTAGTCACTTGATTTTGAGAACTGTCTCTGTACTTGTGAGCTTTTGGACCTTGGGTAACTTAATTTCTGTAACCGTCAGTTTCCTCATCCTTAATTGGGGGATAATGATAATGCCTGGTTGGTAGAGTTATTGAGTTAAATGACTGTATTTGAAGCACTTAGCACACAGTGCTTCTATAACCATTTGTTACCATCAGCACAGTGATGCAGGAGAGTGCTTTTAGAATCAAATAGCCCTGTGTGCATCTAGTTATGTGACTAAGGGAAGTTATTTGAGTTACGGCTTCCTTATTTTTAAAATGGAAATAATAACACATTAATTATTTTATTTGACAAATGCTTGTTGATATCTACTCTCAATATCTGCATTATTCTATAAGACGGGATATAGCTGAACAAAACAGAAAAAGCAATTCATGCCCTCATAGAACTTACACTTTAGTGGTGTGAGAACTGAAAACAGAAATAATTCTCAATTCATGTGTTAAACAATACCAGGAAATGGTGCTTATTTGTCAAGACTAACAGTTTACGTACCAAACCGTACAAGACCCTCACCTCAATCTTCCTCTCAATTCAAAGCTGGTATGTCACAAATCGTCTGATTCCAGCCAATTCCCCTCCTTACAAGATCTTCCTTGGCATCACCTAGCTGAGGCCTTAAACCCCCACAATGACTCTGCTCTAACGTCTCATTTTGAAATACTACTAAGATTCTGTCAAAGTGGCCTGCTTCCTTACTGCAGGAAATCTAATAAACCCAGTTTTGACTGACTGACAAGTTTTATTCTGGTGGTGTTTGGGCAGGCAACAACTATAAACGAGTGTGTTAATCTGTTTTTATGCTGCTGATAAAGACATACCTGAGACTGGGAAATTGACGAAAGAAAGAGGTTTTTTGGACTTGCAGTTCTACGTGGCTGGGGAGTTCTGGCAATCAGGATAGAAGGCGAGGAGGGGCACGTCACATCTTACGTGGATGACAGCAGGCAAAAAGAGAGCTTGCACAGGGAAACGCCCCCTTATAGAACCATCAGATCTCATGAGACTTATTCACTCTCACAAGAACAGCATGGGAAAGACCTGCCCCCATGATTCAATTATCTCCCACAGGGTCCCTCCTACAACACATGGAAATTCAAGATGAGATGTGTGTGGGGACACAACCAAACCATAAATTATAGAGTTTTGCTAACAAGATGAGGGAAGAGGGCTCATGGGGAGGTGGCTTTGCAGGGCAGATTGTTTTATTTATTTGACTTTACTCTGAGTAAGGATGAGAAGCAATTGGAAGGTTTGAGCCAGAGAAGTGGCATGATCTGCTTTATTGTTTAGCAGAATGACTCTGGCGCCCACAATGAGAAATGGCTGAAGAGAGCAAAGGTGGGGAACCAGAAGGTGGACACGTGGTTCATTCTCACAGTCCCAGCATTTTGGGAGGCCAAGGCAACTGGATCTCTTGAGCTCAGGAGTTTGAGACCAGCCTGGGCAACATGGTGAAACCTCATTTCTACAAAAAATACAAAAATTAGCTGGGCCTGGTGGCACATGCCTGTAGCCCCAGCTACTTGGGAGGCTGAGGTGGGATGATCACCTGAGCCCAGGGAGGTGTGGCTGCAGTGAACCGTCATCACGCCACTGCACTCCAGCCTGGGTGACAGAGTGAAACCCTATTTCAAAACGAAACCAAACCGAAGCGAACCGAACAGAACCAAACCAAACCAAACTAAACTGAAGGTGGCAGCCAGGGACTATTTAGGAGGCTCAGACTGGGGTGATAAGGATGGATTTGGTAAGAGGTGGTTGGACTCTCTTACCTATTTTGAAGATGGAACCAATGGAATTTGTTGATGGGTCAGATGGGAGTGTGTGAGGAAGAAGCTCACCTACCTTACAAGATGTCATGAGCTTTCAACATCACGGTGTTTGTAATCGGTCAGTGCTCGGTAAACAGCAGCAATTTGAGGATTCTCACGTTTCTCCTCTGCCTAGATCCAGGTCTTCCCACCTCTGTCACTTGCTAAACTGCCAAAGATGCCTCCTTCCCCTGGGGCACCTTCCTGATGCTTTCACTCAAGCTTAGGTGTCTTCCACGTGCCTCTATCGTTCACTCTCCTTCTCAAGCACCACATGTGGCCCTAGTGCTGTGGACTCTTGCAGCCCCTTACTTCTGTTCCTCTGCAGACTGCCCTCTCCATGAGGGTGGCCTTGTCCACCCTGTTCACTATTGAATACTCTGCACCCAGGACAAAGCCTGCAACACAGCTGGTTTCCAGTCCATGATTGTTGATTATTATTAACATCTTTTTTTTTTTTTTTTTTTTTTGAGACAGAGTCTGGCTCTTTCCCCCAGGCTGGAGTGCAATGGCATGATCTCAACTCACTGCAACCTCTGCCACCCCAGCTCAAGTGATTATCATGTCTCAGCCTCCCAAGTAGCCGGGATTACAGGTGTATGCCACCATGCCCGGCTAATATTTGTATTTTTAGTAGAGAAGGGGTTTTGCCATGTGGGCCAGGCTGGTCTTTAACTCCTGGCCTCAAATGATCAGCCTGCCTTGGCCTCCAAAAGGGCTGGATTACAAGTGTGAGCCACCGTGCCCAGCTTTAACATCTTAATAATCTGTCATGAGGAAAAAAGGGTAGTTCCTTCATCTCAAGCATGGAGTTTGGGTTCCACTCACAGAGGCTCTACTTACATTGGAAAACAATGGAGAAAAGTTATCACCTACAACTAGCTGTGGGCAAAAATTGTGAAGTAGCCAAATTCTTATGGAGTTTTTGCATTAATTTTGATTTTTAAAAGCATTTAATTAAAATGTTATTTAATCACTGAGTTGTTGGTATCCCCGTAATTTTTGTGCCCTGGGAAAGTACCTCCCCGACCTCATCCAGCCCTGGCCCCGCTGGAGAGGCAGTAGGGGTTAGGAAGGTGCTGTGGGATGTGGGTTTAGGTCAGCATGGCATTTTTCTGAGTGTTACATGAGGTATTTTGAAGAGAAAGTTTTAAAGGCACCAAGGTGGGTGTACTAGTCTGCTCAAGCTGCCATTGCAAAATCCCTAAGGCTGAATGGCTTAAACAACAGACAATTATTTTCTCGTAGCTCTGGAGGCTGGAAATCCAAGGTCGAGGAGCCTGCAGGGTGGGTTTCTGGTGAGGCCTCTCTCCCTGGCTTGCAGATGGCCACCTTTCCACTGGGTGTACACGGGAACTGTTTTTCGTGTTCGCTTGGAGAGAGTCCTGGTGCCAGTTCCTTTTCTTTTCTGAGATGGAGTCTCACTCTGTCGCCCAGGCTGGAGTGCAGTGGTGTGATCATGGCTCACTGCGGCCTCAGTCTCCTGAACTCCAGCTATTCTCCTACCTCAGCCTCCCAAGTAGCTAGGATCACAGGTGTGTGCCACCATGCCTGGCTAATTTTTTTTTTAATAGAGACAGAGTCTCACTGTGTTGCCCAGACTTCCTTTGCTTATGAGAACATCAGTTCCTTTTTTTTTTTTTTTTTTTTAGACAGAGTCTCATTGTGTCCCCAGGTGCCAAGCTGGAGTACAGTGGTGTGATCTCTGCTCACTGCAACCTCTGCCTCCCAGGTTCAAGCAGTTCTCCTGCCTCAGCCTCCCGAGTAGCTGGGACTACAGGTGTGTGCCACCGTGCCCAGCTAATTTTTTTTTTTTTTTTTTTTAGTAGAGAAACGGTTTCACCATGTTGGCAGGATGGTCTCGATCTCCTGACCTCATGATCCGCTCGCCTCGGCCGCCCAAAGTGCTGGGATTAGAGGCATGAGCCACCACGCCCGGCCAAGAACATCAGTTCTATTGCTTTGGCATCCCCTTCTGATCTCATTGAACCTAATTACCTTCCTAAAAACCTGACTTCTGAATGCAGTTACATTGGGAGTTATGGTTTCAACATACCATTGTTTTGTACTGGGGGCACAATTCAGTCCATAATGGTGGGTACACAGTCCCTATTCAGATCATGCTGCCTGGGGTAGGAGCTCGGTGCCAAGAGACAGACGGATCAGGTTTGGATTTGGGACCCTCTTCTAATTAGCTGTGAGATCTTAAGCTAATCCCTTAACTTCTCTGAACCTCAGCTTCTCCATCTCTGCAATCAGTCCATATTTCTTATCTCACAGGGAGATGGAGGGACTAATCTGCAATGCATATAAAAACCTTGAAGACAATTCTCTGTAAACTTTAGGTTCCCTCCCTTTAGCAAACTGATTGGAATTCAGGAAGCAGCAGCTGGCACTGTAGTTAGAAGGCAGTTCTGTTCCTTGACTTTAGGCAGCTGCAGGGCTCGAGCGTGACATTACACAGAGGTTGTCTATGATTTTTCTGAGTTTCGGTGGCTGCACACCCTTATCCCACATAAGATGAGATTTTCACGCAGACATTGGGCAACAGTCCCAGGCCTCACAGATATTCTTGGATCAACCAGGAACTCTCCATCGCTGTCGAGTAGGAGGGAAAGTGCTGAGTCATGGATTTGTTTCCTTCAGATTCTGCGTGGTTCTTATCATGTTCTTCAGGAAACATTAGCACGCCCAGCTATTAATAATGATGATGGAACGAAGTTTCTGACTAAATCCGGGGTGGAGGTGAGGGTCACCTGCCTGGCTAACCTACCCCTCTATCTATCCAGGAAGGAAGGGAGCTATCTGGAGGCAGGCTAAGGAGATAGGAATGTACAACACGCTGGGAATCCCTCGACTTCACACAACACAGCGACCCAAGCCTCCCAAAGGCCGTACTTGGGTGGGAGAGGTCAGTGTTGTCATTGGCACATTTTCCCAACCAAGTCCAAAATCCCTTAGTAGGCAAAGAGTTGAGATAGGGAAACGGTACCTGGGGCCCCACTGAGTGTGAGCTGATGGTCCTCATCTCAGCTCAGGATGGAGTCTTTGTTTAGATTAACAAAGGACTGCACATACACCCTTAAAACAGATGAGATGTTTTCCCTGAGAACTTGCTCTAATTCTTACTTCCCTTGTCCCTCTTTTCCATGAAAGCATAAGGTTTCACTGATTAATGCTCCTCCCTCCCTGCACCCCTTGCAGACGCTAAGTCCCTTCAGTTGCCCTAACAGTGTTGACGAGCAGGAATAGCATCAGATCACGGTGTCAGGACCAGTGTCAGATTTCTGTTTGGTGCCTAGGACCTTCTAAGATTTACAGTTACCAGTACATCACAAGAGAGATTTTGATTCTATTTTTCCTCCCAGAAGGTGAAGGACAGTTATGGCCACGCCCCCACTGAATAGTCATTTTCAGGCAATTGCCGACACTACCAGGCACAGAAGCTCATTTGTTTCCCCGCAACCTGAGTGGAAAACTTTACTCAGGCACTGAAATATGTGCTACGATCCCATTACCCAACAAATCTAGACCTACCTGACACAAGGGAAAGTTTATTTCAACTATCATTGATCCCTTCCCCTTATAGCATTCATCCTTGAGAGGTTTTCACAACAGAATTAAATTTCCGGCATTCAAATCAGGTTGATGATTAACTTAAGGAACCCAGAAAAAATTTCTGTTGCAATCTGTTGTTGGAAATAGAGGAATATCACACGGCAGCTGACCGGAGCCATGAACCTGGGCAAGTCTTCAATAACTGCAAGTGCACCGGCAATACAGAATCACTGGCCACACGTGGCTTCTCTCTCTCTCTTCTTTTTTTTGAGAAGAGTCTTGCTCTGTTGCCCAGGTTGAAGTGTGGTGGCATGATCTCAGCTCACTGCAACCTCCGCCTCCTGCATTCAAGTGACTCTCCTGCCTCAGCCTCCTGAGTAGTGGGGACTACAGGGGCCCACCAACACACCCAGATAAGTTTTATATGTTTTAGTAGAGACTTGGTTTCACCATGTTGGCCGGGTTGGCCTTGAACTCCTGACCTCAGGTGATCCGCCCGCCTTGGCCTTCCAGAGTGCTGGGATTACAGGCGTGAGCCACTGCACTGGGCCCACAGATAGCTTCTTAAATTAAAACTTAAATTAGTTAAAATTAAAAATTCAGTTCCTTAGTTGCACCAGTCACCGTCAAGTGCCCAATAGCTACATGTGGCTGTGGCTATGGCATAGAGCAAGCAGATAAGAATGTTTCCATCAGCACCCATTTTATCATCTGAGGGGGAATGACAGGGACCTCAGATGTTACCTGAGATGGTGCACATAGAGACACTTGGCATATTATGCAGTGCAACACAAGCCTGTTGCCAGCCTTGTCATTTGGATGGATGCAAAGTCAGGCTCCTAATGAAAAGCTTTATGAAATAACCTGAATCTTTTGGTGTATGTATCTAACGGTTTTCTAAGTCAGCTCTATTTTTCCCCATTATAAACAGCAGTGCTGAGAACCCATCTTTTCTGGGCAGAAAGAGGGTGAAGTTCTCTGATTCCTGGATTCCACTCTGATTCCTGGATTCCCATTGTCCTCAATCAACAAACAGCTCCTCCTTGATAAGCTCAGGGACTGCTTTTTACCCCAACTCTCGGCCTTCAGTTCCACAGCAGCATAGTACTTTCAGGAAGGCATAAAGCTATCCTTCCTCTGCCCTCACCGTCATACACAGACCTGAGAAGCTCCTGCTCCCCGCACGCGTGCCATGGAAATTACACAGTGGAGATGTATCCTGGAGGAGGAGGCTGAGTCTGAGGTAGGTGTGGGCTGGCTCTGGCCTCTGTCGTGGTTTAGCTTGTGACTTTGGCAAGTTACTCAACTTCCTTGAAGCAAGGGTTTGTCTGTTTTCTTTCATTTGCATAAATAAGGGTAATAGCATCCACTTTGCAGAACTGTGGTAAGAACAAAATGGGCTCCAAGCTAGAATGCTTAGCGCAGTGTAGTGCAGGGCACATGGCTTTGGCATACAGCTGGTGCCACAGAAATCAGTAGTTGTGTTTATTCAAGAGCCGTCCTCAGTTCTGGCGGAACACGGTGTTTACCCTTTCTCTTGCAAAACAATGGAAGGATCTCAGACACTTCATTGTCTAAACATGTGTTGGATGGGACTAAACAGCTTCAAGTGAATGTGCCAGCTACAACAGGCATGTCGCAGCAAATACTCTTCTTTATCCGAAGAAAGGCGTTCCCCCTTCTTTACCTTTATAACAGAATTCAGATTTTTGTTTAGGTGTCTGGTGTCCGGGGTTCCCTCTCCAGGTCCAAAGAAATGTTGACTCTTCACTGGTCCAAGCAATCAGGTTAATATTCTCCTTGCTGGTGATTCATCTCAGAATGGTCACGTGATGTACTTGTGATGAGTGAGACACAGAGGAAGTGGGGGAGGGGTGGTTCCAAGGACAATTTCCTGCCCATAAAAACAAAAGAAAAACAATTGGAGACATTGGACCCTCTTCTTTCACCCAGTGTGGCTGTGCCCCTGTGGAATGACTGAACCTGTGACCCTCTTGTGTCATGAGGGGACCAGCTTGAAGACCAAGGCCAACATGCCCAGACGGCAGAGGGTGAAGACGGAAGTCCTCAAGCTGTTGTATTAATCAGCCCCAGAATCATCCTATTTCTAGATTTTTGGTGAGATAATAAATTTATTTTATTTAACAAATCAATTAAAAGTAGGATTTTTCTGTTATTTATAGTTGACAGTCTCTTAAATGGTTTCTAATACAAATAACAAATAACCAATATGTTTGAATTTTAGTTATTTCTGTGTGTGTCTTGTATTCTCTACTTTTTTTTTTACTCTGTTCTTTTTTTTTTTTTTTTTTTTGACAGAGTCTTTCTTGTCACCTAGACTGGGGTGCAGTGGCCCAATCCTGGCTCACTGCAACTTCCGCCGCCCTGGGTTCAAGTGATTCTCCTGCCTCAGCCTCCTGAATTGCTGGGATTACAGGCACCTGCTAATTTTTGTACTTTTAGTAGATACAGGGTTTTGCCATGTTGGACAGGCTAGTCTCAATTCCTGACCTCAGGTGATCCACCTGCCTTGATCTCCCAAAGTGCTGGGATTACAGGCATGAGTCCCTGTGCCCAGCCAAACCTCTGTTCTTCTCATACGGTATGCTGTATCTTTCCCCCTTGTTCATTCTCCTAACACCTGGTTCACCATCTTGAACACAGAAAGCACTAAGATGGAATTTACAGATGAATATGGAAGTGAAATACGGCCCTTGAAATGACCGCTTGCATCCAACAGAGCTTCCACCCCAAGATTTTAAGATAGAGGGTTGGCGGTGAGAGGAGACCTGAAGATGATCAGTACTGCAATGGAGTCTACCTTTTTGTGTTCTGTATGTGGTATATCCTTCTTCCGGGAACTCTGACTTCAAATTTAATATTACCATTGACTCTTTTCTCATTATCTGCTCTTCATATCCAAAGAGTTGCCAAGTTCTGGTCATATTATTTTGACTTTTCAGCTTATCCAAAGTAATTAGAGAGATCGGGGGAAAAATTGTTTTACATTGTCCAAGCAAGTGACATTGGTCTGAGACAAAAAGGCCATGTCATTCTTTCAAATGGGAACTGCATCTTTTCAGGAGGGATGTCTGTTGGGAAAGCCATGCCAAGATAAAGAAGCTGCTTAGGTTGGGCAGGGTGGCTCATGCTTGTAATCCCAGTGCTTTGGGAGGCCAGGGCAGGAAGATCGCTTGAACTCAGGAGTTGGGGGCAGCAGTGAGGTACGATTGTACCTCTGCACTCCAGCCCAGGGAACAGAAGGAAACCCCACAACTTTTTTCAAAAAGCTGCTTGGAGAATGGATGGAAAAACATGAAGGCACCATAGAAATTGGCTCCAAGTCCCCAGTCCTCTAGACCTCATCCTCTGGGGTGATGGCCTCTGCCCTCCTGACTGCTCTCTCCTTCACTCCGCATCCCAGCCATGGCTGCCCTCTCAGCCTTCCACTGTGATGATGGGCAACAGGAAGACGTTAAGGACCCTTGGCAAACTCCAGGCTTTCTTTACAATTAGTAGTCCTTTCTGAAGATCTGAAAGTGTGTTAGCACATTTCTCCCAATGCTCAACAGCAAGAAAGGCTGTGTCCTCTCCTGCCCCGAACAAGAGGGTCCACTTTCTGTCCCTTAACTCCTCTCCACCACCATTCTTCCCAGTGCACCCATGGGCAGTGGGCTTTTTGACAGAGCTGCCTCTAGGGTGAAATGTTCCAGCCGGCACAAGTGACATTCTCTTGGAGTAGGGACTTATGCATCTACAGAGGTCTGAGAAGCTGTGAGTCCAGAAGCTCTGTCATCTTCATGCCCAGCCATGGTGTCTCCCCTGGGGGGCTGTTTTCATCTGAACAAAGTAGGCAGGGTTTTCAGGATGAAGCCTCACCAAGATGCTGTAAGTGATTCCATCTCCATATTGAGAAATTTTGCGTCTTCTATCCAGATTCGAGAAGAAATAAGTGAGAGAAAGAAACAAGTGTACCAAGGAGGGGAATAAAAGAAAACAAGTCAGGGAAAAATGCTTGGCAAAAAGAAATGGAGTAGAAAGAGAAAATGGGCCAGGCATGGTGACTCATACCTGTAATCCCAGCACTTTGGGAAGCCGAGGTGGGTAGATCATGAGGTCAAGAGTTCGAGACCAGACTGACCAACATGGTGAAACCCTGTCTCTACTAAAAATACAAAAATTAGCCAGGTGTGGTGGAGCATGCCTGTAATTCCAGCTATTCGGGAGGCTGAGGTAGAACTGCTTGAACTCAGGAGGCAGAGGTCGCAGTGAGCTGAAATTGCGCCACTGCACTCCAGCCTGGGCAACAGAGCAAGACTCCATCTCAAAAAAAAAAAAAAAGAAAAAAAAGACGAAATGGGCTGGGTGCAATGGCTTACACTTGTAATCCTAGCACTTTGGGAGGCTGAGGCAGGCAGATCACTTGAACTCAGAAGTTCAAGACCAGCCTGGGCAACATGGCGAGACCTTGTGTCTACAAAAAGTACAAAAATTAGCAGGGCATGGCAGTGTGTGCCTGCAGTCCCAGCTACTCAGAAGGCTGAGGCAGTTGGATTGTTCGAGCTGGGGAAGGTCGGGGCTACAGTGAGCTGTGATCATGCCACCGTCCTCCAGCCTGGATAACAGAGGGACACCCTGTCTCAAAAAAAAAAAACCAGAGGAAACCAAACCAAACTAAACCAAACAAAACAAAACGATTGGTAAGAGGCTTAAACAAGAAGACAGAAATAACCACAAACAACCCTGAGACCAAAAAAAAAAGTTCACATATAAGAAGAAAGTCAAAATTGTCCATGAAATAGAAAAAAAAAAGTTAGGGATAAACTAAAGAAGATGGTAGTGTAATCTGAGAAGACTGGTACATGTCAATGTGGCTGCTTTTATGAAAATCCTTCTTTCCTAGTCCATTTTAAGAATGATGGGCCGGGCTCGGTGGCTCAAGCCTGTAATCCTAGCACTTTGAGAGGTTGAGGTGAGTGGATCACAAGGTCAGGAGTTCAAGACCAGCCTGGTCAAGATGGTGAAACTCTGTCTCTACTAAAAATACAAAAAATTAGCCAGGTGTGGTGGCAGGTGCCTGTAATCCCAGCTACTCGAGAGGCTGAGGCAGAGAATTGCTTGAATCCAGGAGGCAGAGGTGTTGCAGTGAGCTGAGATTGCGCCACTGCACTCCAGCCTGTGTGACAGAGTGAGACGCCAACTCAAAAAAAAAAAAAAAAAAAAAAAAAAAGGATGATGTATTGCCTGGTAAATGTTTTTGTAAGATTTTTTGGACATACTACAAATAGAGCAAAATAGCTTTCTTATTGTTTAACTGATAGTCATATGCTATGCCTTTCATGATCCTTTTCTTTATAGAACCTAGAATTTTAGTTGTGGAAAGGGGTTTGGAGAATACCTATTGTATAATCATTTCAGAGAAAAGGAATCCTCAGTCTGGAACAGTGACTTTCCCGGTGTCGTGTGGCTGGTGACGCAGGAGAGCCAGGACCCTGCCCACCTGAGCTGGGGTTCCGGGCTGTTCCAGCGCCCACCCAAGCTCCTGCTCTCCCTCTAGGCCTCCCAATCTGCAGACCTACTCCTGTCTCCCCACCTAGCAAAAGTGATGACTGCTGTGGCTCTTTCTTAGGAGTCTTGTGAATTTAAATTAGTTCTTAAAAATTACGAAATAACATTCTAACATGAATATAAATTAGCATCAAAACAACTACAAAATAACAGTGTAGGATGTTGCAATGTAATACCTATTTTTTTTTTTTGGAGATGAAGTTTCATTCTGTCTCCCAGGCTGGGTGGAGTGCAGTGGCATGATCCAAGTTAACCGCAACATCTGCCTTCTGGGTTCAAGTGATTCTTTTGCCTCAGTCTCCCAAGTAGCTGGGATTACAGGTGCCCATCACCACGCCTGGCTAATTTTTATATTTTTAGTAGAGACAGGGTTTTGCCATTTGGCCAGGCTGGTCTTGAACTCCTGACCTCAAGTGATCTACCAGCTTCAGTCTCCCAAAGTGCTGGGATTACAAGCGTGAGGCACCACGCCCGGCCAATACCTAATATTTATATAGAAATTTTACCATGTGCTTTATATTGTGCTCAGGGTTTTACATATATTAACTTTTAATCCTTAAGTAACAATGTAACACGTTAATGGTTGAAGGCTGTCGGCTAATATTTATAGAAGTTTTACCATGGGCCATGTATTGTGATGTTGGTGGTTGGATTGTCACCTGCCCGCATTTGTATGTTGAATCCCTTTGTACCTCAGAATGTGACCTTATTTGGAAATAAGATTGTTATTAATTAATGTAAGTCCTAATCCAGTGTGACTGATGTCCTTATAGAAAGGGGAAATTTGGCTGGCCGCGGTGGTTCATGCCTGTAATCTTAGCACTTTGGGAAGCCGAAGCGGATCACAAGGTAAGCAGATCTAGACCATCGGCTAACACGGAGAAACCCCGTCTCTACTAAAAATACAAAAAATTAGCTGGGCATGGTGGTGTGTGCCTGTAATTCCAGCTACTTGGGAGGCTGAGGCAGGAGAATCGCTTGAACCCAGGAGGCGGAGGTTGCAGTGAGCTAAGATCGTGCTACTGCTCTCCAGCCTGGGCGACAGAGCAAGACTCTGTCTCAAAAAAACAAAAAAAAAAGCGGGGGAGGAATTCAACACAGACTCAGGGGGAAGATGATGGGAAGACAGGGAGACAATGGACCTCTTCAGTCAAGGAATGTGGCCTGGAACAGACCTTTCTCTACCAGTCATGGCAACACCAGCCCTGACAGCACCTGGATCTCAGGCTTCCAGCCTCCAGAACACATTTCTGTTGTTTAAGCCACCTAGACTGTGGTACTTTGTTTTGGCAACTCTGGCAAATTAATATACCTGCTAAGCGCTTTACAGGCATTAATTCATTTAATCCTTACAATCCAACTTAGGGAAAACGGAAGAAAAAAGTTAAACACCACTGGAAGGAAGCAATCAACCGAATCCAGAATGTGGAACACGTGGAACGTTCCACAAGAGAAATGATGTGGTTTCTCCAGCAAAACAGTGATATGATTAAAAAAAAAAGGAACAATAACCACAGCCAATATCCAGACCCTATTTGCATTCTGATATGACTAAACCAACTGTAAAAATACATCTTTGAGGCAGGGCGTGGTGGCTTACGCCTGTAATCCCAGCACTTTGGGAGGCTGAGGCAGGCAGATCACGAGGTCAGGAGTTTGAGACCATCCTGGCCAACATGGTAAAACCCCATCTCTACTAAAATACAAAAAATTACCTGGGTGTGGTGGTGCGCACCTGTAGTCCCAGCTACTTAGGAGGCTGAGGCAGGGGAATCACTTGAACCCAGGAGGCAGAGGTTGCAGTGAGCGGAGATCATGCCACTGCACTCCAGTCTGGGCAACAGAGCAAGACTCCGCTTCAAAAAAAAAAAAATCTTTTGAGACAATTGGGGAAATTGCCTTTGGACTAGATGTGACATGATGTTGAAGAATTATTGTTAATTTTGCTAGGTGTGACAGTGGCATCATAGTCATGTTAAAAAATGCAATCCTAATTATCGGCGATGGGTGAAATGGCATGATGCCTGGGAATTTTTCAAGGAATCCAGAAAAAAATGTTTGGGACCATGTATATGTCAGTGATGTATACATGGCAGCTTACTATTATGCATACTTTTTAAAAATGCTCTAAAAACGTAACTCATAAAAGCGGAGGGTGGAACCATGGTTACCAGGGGCTTTGAGGAGGGGGAATGAGGGAGAGGGTGTCGTTCAAAAGGTCCAAACTTTCAGTTATAGAATGAACAAGATCTGATGCTCTAATGTACAGTGTGGGTGGTGATGGATGTGTTAAATTAATTTGACTGTGGTAATCATTACACATTGCTTGTGTATATCAAAGCATGTTATGCACTCTGAATATATATAATCCTTATTTGTCAATTAAATATTTTAAAATTAAAAAACACACTAACAACAACATTAAAAGCTTCCATAATTAAAATAAAGAGAGAAAACCTATGGGATTATATTATTGCTATTTTACAGATGTGGAAACTGAGGCTCAGAGAGGTCTGGCGAGTGTCTTGGAAGAGCTGAGACCACTCAGTCTGAATTCAAATGTAATTCCAAATAGGTATTTTTAAATATTGATATTTAACGGCAACGTGATAACGCTCTCCTATCCATTCTACACCAGTCCCCTGTGATATGCAGAGGCGACATCATTCCCACTTCAGAGGTGAAAGCAGAAGTTTAGCAAGGTCAGGTATTCACTAAGAATGCTGAAACCAAGAGTGGAACCCAGGTTTCTCCACTTCTAGTAAAACGCCGCAGACCCTATGGATCTGCTGCGCCAGCCTCCCAGGGCCCCTTGAGGTGCAGAAAGACTCGGTGAAGAGGTTAGCTAACTGCAAGAATGCTTTAGAAATGCTACTAGCCTTTTCTATCTGAGCAGTAGTGGTTATCAGTTAGTATGAAGAGAAAAACGTGGCTAATGGGTCCTCAGAAGAGGCCATTTTGGGGGCAAAATGGAGCAGAGGGAGTTTCTTACCATGCCATCAGATTTCTTACCATACTCATCAGACTTCAACTGCTTGAGATAAAATTCAGGGCATAGGTTGGATCTATTGAGGCTGGTCCTGGGAGGTGCTCAGCGTTCCTGACCTTTCCCTTGGCACTGGGGTTGTGGATGGTACACTTTTAGCCCGAACTTCTCAGAAGCAGCCTGCATTATCCATTAGGGCCTGTCCCTCCAGTTCAAGTTCACAGTGATAAATCTCACAGCTTCTGAGGGTCCTCACAAAGGTGGGTGTGGTGTGCTGATAGCAGGCATGATTAAGTGCTTTCCTGTGTCAAATATAGCTGTAATATACTACAAACAGGCAGTCGGGCTTTTTACAAACTGATCTGGCTGCTATCAGCTGCTCTGACATTTTATACTAATACTTAAAATAAATCTAGAAACAGGAAAGAAAGTACAGAATTATTGTTTTAAGCAGCCTGTGAGAGCTTATCTTCAAAGTGGCAGAGGTTCTATTGTATTTAGAGAAACTGCTCACTCCTTGGGGCATGAAGTTAGCTGTGGGGACTCTGGGGTGCCTTGAGCAGTTTCCCACGTGAGTGCTGAGGGCTGCATCCAGGCAGAGCACCCACCCCTGCCCAGGGGCTCTGTCCCACTGGCATTTTCTCCTTGCTCCAGGGAAGACCTTCCAGTGTACCTGGAGCCTCAAACACACTTTAAGAGGCAATTTAGAATTCCCCCTTCAAACAAACAAAAACATTAGGTCAGAAAGCATTTTCCCCTGTAAATGTTGGTCTTGACCTTCGCATACGGTGTGTCTGCCCTTGTATGTTTCACAGCTCAAAACGAAAGGAGGCTCTTGCCTTTCTGGAGTTTCTTTCTGGACTGAAAGACCAAGGGAGAAGTGCCCATGAAATACAGATCTAAGACTTCTAAAAAGAACGCGCTGGGCGCGGTGGCTCACGCCTGTAATCCCAACACTTTGGGAGGCCGAGGTGGGTGGATCACCTGAGGTCAGGAGTTTGAGACCAGCCTGACCAATATGATGAAACCTCGTCTCTGCTAAAAATACAAAAATTAGCCGGGAGTGGTGGTGCGTACCTGTAATCCCAGCTACTCTGGAGGCTGAGACAGGAGAATGGCTTGAACCCGGGAGGCAGAGGTTGCAGTGAGCTGAGATCCCGACACTGCCCTCCATCCTGGGCGACAGAGCGAGATTCCATCTCAAAAAAAAAAAAAAAAAAAAAAAGAACACATAAATCACCTACCTGTCTTCTAGGAATTCTCAGCTCTGGTAACACCTTAGTCACTCAGAGGGGCTTTTTTTCTTCTTTTTTTCTACAAAAACCTAGTGTCTATCAGAGGGCTTTTAAAAAATACCGATGCCCAAGCTCTACCACCAGAATCAGCTTAATTGTTCTAGAATTTTCGAGTGGTGAGGACTGGAGCATTGGCCTGTTTATAAACCTCCCCCGGTGATTCTAATGAGCAGCAGAGTGGAGAAACAGCCACTTATTCATATGGTTCATTAGACAGATGCCAGGAAGGAGTGGGGGCTGCCTTCCACAGGGTATGAGGACGGGAGTCCGCTTTCAGGAATCTGCATTAGACACCGGGATTTATTGGTGCCCTAACCGAGAAAAATTTAAGAAGGCGCTGGATGCTAAGTACTTAGTTCCACTTGCAGTCATGGTTGGTTTCTTCCTCAGCTTTATCTCCTAATTTAAATTAGGTTTTTTTTTTCTACCAACATAATCAAGGGATCTTGTTTTTTTGTGTCATATCTGTAAAATGTCTTTATTTCTTGGGTCCCCCTTCCTCACTCAAAACAATTTTGCATAGATTTGAGTCATGAAAGACTTTAGAAAGATTGACGCTCATGTTCACTTTGTAAAAGTGAACCAACAATGGAAAATGACCCAGCAGGGATAGCACAGAGAACTGAGTTAAATTGGTGCCTGCCTTAGGTGCCACTTCTGGCGGTGTTTGTAAGAATGAGGAAGCCAGTTACTCCCTCCACTCTGATGCCTGCATTTTTGGTGGATGTTTTCAAAACATTTTAAATCAAGTATACAATACACGCAGTCCATGATTATGGAGATTATATGTTTGGAATTCTCTGGGACAGTCTTATTTTATTTCATTTCTGAGACAGAGTTTTGCTGTGTTGCCCAGGCTGGAGTACAGTGGCATGATCTCGGCTCACTGCCACCTCCGCCTCCTGGGTTCAACCTCCTGCCTCAATCTCCTGAGTAGCTGGGACTACAGGTGCTCACCACCATGCCAGCTAATTTTTGTATTTTTAGTAGAGATGAGGTTTCATCATATTGGTCAGGCTGTTCTCAAACTCCTGACCTCAGGTGATCTGCCCGCCTTGGCCTCCCAAATTGCTGAGTTGACAGGCGTGAGCCACAGTGCCTGGCTATCTTATTTTATTTTTATTTCTTTATTTACAGATTGAGGTGGGGTTCCCTATGTTGCTCAGGTTGATCTCAAACTCTTGGCCTCAAGGGATCCTCCCGCCTCAGCCTCCTGGGTAGCTGTGATTACAGGTGGGAGCCATGCCGCCCAGCTCGATAGTCCTATTTTACATGTCCTATCTTCAGATTCACATAAAAAGGACCCAGAAATTTGCTATCTCCAAGACTATAGCAAAAATTCAGTAAAATGCACAATCAGCAGTTGTGTTTCAGCTCCTGATTTGGAGAAGATGATCAATCTACAGACCTTCCCAAAGCTGGAGCCTGCCTGAGGCTCTAAGATGCAGGCATGGCCCCTTGCCCATGCTCTTTAGTCTGTGCCTCACATGTGGGGGCAGGGGCTCCTGAGGCCAGGACTACAGTGCAGCATGGAGCCCCGAAGGCTGTCAGTCTTGTCAGCTTGTCCCCGCCAGCAGATCTTGAAAGGCAGCAGGAGATACCGATGGGGCTGCTTTTGCAAGCCATCACCCGCTCTTCATTCTTCATGCCTTCGGTCGTGAAGCCTTCCCCACTCCCTGACTTCCCACGTCACATCCTCTACTATCTCAACCCCACACGCTGTGTGCGCTGGATCCTTGCTGTACCCACAGGCCTGCAGACTCCGCAGTCTCCCTCCTGGCTGCCATGACAGTCTCTTCAGTGCCTTTTCTGCTTCACGCTTGCTGTCTTCAGACTCACTATCCATCCACCTGCAGCATCTGGTCATGCTCCTCCTATGATTAAAAAACAGTTCCTGGCCGGGTGCAGTGGCTCACACCTGTAATCCTAGCACTTTGGGAGGCCAAGGTGGGCGGATCACTTGAGGACA